>BQKN01062663.1:3746-36518 GCA_022839385.1 Asparagus kiusianus
CTTCGATTTCTTCTTTGACGTGGATGTCGTCCACTGTTCATCTTCAAGCAGATCCGGATGAACCCAAAGGATTTCGCCGTTAGGGGCCGTATGTGATACTAATCCTTTTTGGCGATGTCCATGAGGATCATCATTGATAGTTTGCATCTTTACTTCTGACACTGGCTCGGCTTGAAACCAGGACAAGGGAACTGATCCGAAGCTAATGGAGACTGCGTTTGCACCCACCTTCTTCTCCTTTGGCTTCGGGGTCACAATACCAACATCAATTAAAGTTTGTATTTTGTCTTTTAAGACATAACAAGCTTTAGTGGGATGGTGAACCCTCCTGTGATACGCACAGTATTTCGGGTCATTAATCTTCTTCGCTTCTTCTTGGTTTGTGACCGGTGGAAGCTTAATCTTGTTATTATCCAGCAGGTACTTGAAGATAACTGGAACTTCATCATCTTTGAATGAATATTCCTTTGGGAACCTGGGCTCAGAAGGCTTAAACTGCTTCTGAGGCTGTTGATTTTGATTAGGCGCCAACTGGAATGACGACTGCTGCGGTTGTTGTTGCGGCGGCTGTTGTGACGTTTGATGAGCGTCGACAGCGGCTCCCGACCCTCTTCCTCTGCCTCGAGGATTGAAGTTTTATTTCTGGTTTTGATTGTTAGCTGGTGGCTGACCCCTCTCTAAGTTCCTTCTCTTGAGAAACCGTTCAGCTTGCTCACCTCTAACTTTCAATTCCTTCCAAGTTTTAGAGGGTACAACTCCCATAACCTCTAATACATCCAAAGACAAGTTGTTATGACATGTCTGTAGGATACATTCCTCTGTGAGTGGATCTCGGCAGTTCACCGCCTTGTTCCGGAACCGTTTGACAAACACGTCAACCGACTCCCCATTCTTCTGTTTCTCGTCCAACAACGTGCCAATGGAGACCTCTGTGTCGTCGTCGAAGAAATTGGTGAGAAACAGTTCTTCCATATCTCCCCAGCTATTGATGCTTCCAGGTTTCAGGCGTCGGTACCAATCGAAGGCAGACCCGCGGAGGGTTCCTACGAATGACCGAACCATCAGGGCTTCATTTCCTGATATTGCGCCGAGATGTGACTTGAAATAGATCAAGTGCTGAGTTGGTGAACCCCTGCCATCAAAAGGAGTAAAGTTAATCAAATTAAATTTTGGGGATAAGGAATCAGATCCCACTCCCTCGGGTACGGGTATGGAATGCCCGTTTTCTTCACTTCTTGAGCCGTCATCAGTGCATTAACTTTGCTCTCAAGATCCTGCATCTTCTTATCTTCCTCCTCAGTTTTCTTCGGATGAGTTTGAAGAGGTTGAGTAGCCGATTTGACCGGACCGTTTCCAGAATTATCTTTGTCCGTAAGAGGATCATCAAAGATAGTCTCATCTTCTTTATCGTTGTCGGTAACTATGCGTACAGGCACAACGTTACGTTGACTGGACTCTGCCTTCTGGCTCGATTCCGGTTGACTTTGTTGAGCTTGCAAATCTCGTACCTGCTGCATTGTTAACTCCATCTCCGTTTTGATTTCGGCTCTGATCTCCTCGCGTTGTTTGGCCAACGCTTCTTGCAGTATCTGAGCTAACTGGTCTGGCGTAATGGCGAATGATTCTCTCGCTTGCCCCACACTGGACGCGGTACCGTCCGAAGCGATGGCAGAACAAGTATCTGACAGCTCGTCTTCTGACGATAAACCCTCGTGCATCCTTTTGTAGTCTCGGCGTCGGTTGGCCCTCCGTCATAACCGCTCCATTCTTTGAGAAAGACCCCGCTCAACTCTTCCTTCTGAAGAGAAATCGGGGTCAGGATTAATCAACTGCTGTTTTCCTCTGCCGGTCATGTTAATGGTGACCTCAGGGAATTCATCTTGTCGCCTTGCAGGCTTCCTCTGGTTGAAACGTCTCACTTTAGATTTCGACGTTTCGGTCGATAGTCTCTGAAATACGGAAACTCGCTTTGGGGTTTGTGAGCAACCGCATTCCGTCAATACTGCCTTGATGAGTCTCTCGCATGCACAGTGCGATTCATCTTCTCGGACATTCCTTTTTCTCGAGTTATTATTTTGATAGTACAGCTCCTCACTACCGTGATTTGAGCAACCTATCTTTGGTTTGTGAACCTTGTTAACATGCACAAGACGACCAGTCGTCGCCTCTGGGTGATCCAAGGTTAAATTTTTAAATACACCCCCTTGCGAGTGTGGAGTCTTCACGGGTCCTAGACGATCATGAATTGATATTCTCTTGTCTTGGACCGGATTAATTCTAACAGGAGGGTGTTTGCGACCCTCTGTGTAGGAAACCACTAAGGGTTTGTTTGCTGGATCTGATTTTTCCTTGACTGGGGCTTTGCCTCGATCGTCAACTGAAGGACCGAGACGATCCGCCATTGTGACCTTGAACTTGGATAAATCTGGGCTAACCAGGGCTTTACTGGTGATGTAGTAGACGGGCCCGGGACAGACGTTTGCGGCGTCTTCGGCACCCAAACTTTACGGGTTTTTGGTGGCTTTTCAGACACCACCTCCTTCTTAATTCTTTGCGCTTGTTGGCGGAGAGCACGAGCGCGGGCGGCCTTCTCCTTGCGCCTTTGTATCCACTCTTTCAAGGTTGAACGAGCCCTTTTGACGAGGGTCCATTCCTCCGTCGTGAGCTTGGCAGAAATATGATCATCTTGCCTTTGAGGCAACTAAGCCACCTTCTGGTTTCTCGACTTTAGGTCCGTGTAGTAATGGACCCCGTCGGTCTGTTGCATGGCCTTAGCCAATTGTCGAGCACGGCGCTGACGCTGTCTCTGACGAGCCCTCTTCATCAGCACCGGTGAGCAATTTGTCAAAGACTCCTTAATTGGTACGGAGTCATTTGGAGCAGAAACGTTGCGAACAGATTCCTTAGCAACGATCGGGTGAGAATCTTCATCTGCGGCCTTCATTGGCATTGCAGACTTGAAAGTTTTCCTGGGAGAGGAAGTCTTCTTGCACTTGCGCGGGGAGGGCGATTTTGAAGGTGAGGATGATAAGTATTCCTCGAATTTTGCCTGATCGAATTCGTATTCGATCTCCTCGCTGACGACGATCTTTATCGGTTGCGACACGGCGGCTTCGGCAGCGAAGCCGCTGACTCCCACTGTGGTTGCCAGTTTGTTTTCAGCAAAAGTTGAGTTTGTTGTGGAATTCATTGTCTCTTCAATCGATTACAATAAAATTCACAGAAATAGTCTTTTTATAAGACTTCTTTACACAACAAAGCGAAAATTACAACTTCTGAGAAAATAACACAACAGCTGTCTATCAACTATTGTTTTTGTGGGACTTTGCCTGTGCCGGGAACGCTTTGGTTCGTGGACCACCGATTCACAGATCGTGAGAGGGGGGTTTATGATTCTTCCTTCGTTATCGAAGTGAGAATTAGAAACAATATCTTATCGAAGTAAGATAGTCGTTCTTCTTGAAATCAAGTCTAAGCTCGAATGTCAAAGAATCACTCCAGGAACTGGAATCTCTGCTCTCTCTGCTGTGGAATGCTCTAACAAATGCTCGATCCTCGTCAGAAATAACCCTAGGGGGGTATTTATAGCCTCAGGGGTTCATAACTGCAAAACTTAACGAAACAGCAAATCAGTACGGCGCGACAGTATTTTACTGTCTCGCTGGGAGAGACAATGTTTGCTGTCTCGCCCAGCAAGACAGTAAATTTACTGTCTCGCCCAGCGAGACAGTAAAATACTGTCGCGCAAAACGAATATTTTCGCTGTAACTGCTTCCCCACGTTTCAAACTCCGTTATTTTGGCAGTTATTCACGTGATTTTCGCCCACGTTGTTTCCCACGTCCCTTGGCAGTTAATGGACACGTGTAGGGCAGTTGTTGAGGTGGTTATTGACCATTTCAACACAGCAAACACTGTCTCGCTGGCGAGACAGCAAATACTATCCCGCTGGCGAGACAGCAAACACTGTCCCGCTGGCGAGACAGCAAACACTGTCCCGCTGGTGAGACAGTTCATATCTGTTATTTTTTGGTGATTTTCCCAGTTTTGAGTGATTTTCTATGTTTGGATATCTATTGGCATTTTTTTGATGCCTACACATACATGCAGTTGTAGAAAATGGCAGATCACTAGGTTGCCGTGCATTCATGTTGCTAATTTGATTGGAACAATAAGAAATGTAGATTGGTCCCAATTCTATAATCATTATTACAGTGTGGATAGGTATGCAGTTTATTCATGTTAACTTGTTCTCATTTAATTTCATATTCATGTTGCTAACACTCATATATTTTATATGTAAATGCAGCTATAAATTGGTATATAAAGAGTCTATAAGGGTTCTACCATCAAAGGACTAGTGGGAAATATATATAAAATATTTCACAATAACCCCTCCACATACAAAGAGACCAAGAAGAAGGCCAAAGAAGAAGAGGATAAGAGGGAGAGGCAAAGATGATCTCGGTAGAGAGAGATCATCACAAGGGAGTAAGAGGGTTCATAGATGCAGTAGATGCAAAGGTCTTGGACATCACAAGAACAAATGCAAAAGCCTATAAACGACAGAGATGAGAGTACTCAACATGCACAAAATAATTCACAAGACCAATCAAGTAAAGTAGCAAGACCAAGGACCAAGGACCAAGGTGATGTACACATTGTTTTTAGTTATTTTAGCTTAGATGCTAATAATTATTTGTTCTTTTAGATTTACTGGAACAAGGGTAAGCAGAAGAAAGATGTCTGCTTTTAGAGGAGGAAGGGGGTAAAAGGCACATTACTAATGTTATGCCAACACTATCAACAACAACCCTTTTAGCAACATGGAAAACAACAACATCATAGTCAGCACCAATAACACATCCACCAACACTATCACACCAGAATCATCAGCAACACATGTAGTAGCTGGATCAATCAGTTAGTGCTAATATTTTTTGTTTGCCATATAAATTTTGTGTATATGCTCAAGTATGGAGCAATTGTCTTGATACATGGCTTTTTTTGGGCAAAGGCTCAAGAGTTTCAATGTGTACATGATATTTTCTCATGTTAAGATCATGTACACTAAGAAACAATTATATACATTGTGTTAAGTCAATGATTAAGTTATGACATGGTTTTTGTGTATATTTGGCCATGTAAAATACTTGCAAGTCAATATAAAACTTGGTTTTACTCTATTGTCCTTAATGTAATTGATTTATGTGGGTTGTCTATTGTTGTAGGTTATCCAAAAATCACTGCAGATAGCTGATCCCCCATCAAACACTAATAATAAAAGTTATAATCTGACGATTTCTAGAAGGCTATAATTTAAAGACTTTTACGTAGATCGATGAATGTTACAATCTGATAACCTTCGCAATAACTGATAAAAGCTCTAATCAATAGCCTTCACAATCAACATCAGAAGATTATAAGATGACAGTCTTTGCAACGCTCTAGAAAAAGAGACTATAAATTGACGGTCTCTTCAAATCCAGACGCAGATCTCATCCCTGCGTCCCAGATTCAAAAACGCATAGCTCGTGGCCGCGTTCCAAACTCCCAGAAGCAAAACACAGAGCCCGTAGATGTGATCCAGAATGAGATGCAAAGCTCAAGAGCTGCGTTCCAACTTCAAAAACGCAGAGATCCTCCCTGCATTGCAACATCCAAATGCAGACTTCATTGCTGTATTTTCAGCCCAAAACACAGAACCCAACTCTCTTAAAGCGGTGCGGCCACTGCGTTTAGAGTCAACTGGAAATGCCCAACTCTGTGTTTCAGGTCTAAACCATAGAGTTCGGACCCAGAACGCCTAGACTGACGTTTGACTCGTTCAAAGCACGAACTGAACGGTTTCAAAATCATTTTCCCCATAATTTGGGGAGCAGTTTAAGCGGACGGTTACACTCCGTTCAGCCCCACTTAGGAGCGAATTAAGGGGATGGTTACACCTCTTAATCCCCTGTAAATAGGAGTGAACTCAGCTGAGTTTGGGTCCTTCGGCTTGGCAGCAAAGAAAAGATCTTCGGCTGACTTTTTTGGGAGAATTGCTGGAGCTTTGGGGATCAGAAACAGGAGTTTTTTTCATCCTTGGCTTATAAACCGATTTTGGTTAAATCAATCAACTCTTCTATAGAGTTATAACTCGCTCAGAGTTCCTTAACTCGTTAAGAGTTTCAAACTTGCTCTGCAAGTTCTTCTAAACTCGTTCAAAGTTCTAAAACTTGCTTTGTAAGTTCTCCACAGCGTCAAATCGTGAGGAGAAGATATCGTTCCAGTGAAGCGAGACGTTCAGATCGTCAACGAGAAGCAAGCTTGACGTGAGTATTCGAGGGAGGTATCTAGGGGTGTTAACGGAGCGGATACGACTCGGATATGACACTTACCATATCCATATCCGCTTACTCATCTCGGATACGGATACAGATATACGTCGGTAAGAAAAATTCATAGCCATATCCGCCAAAATCGGATATGGTTACGGATATAGATGCGGATATATAAACGGATATGCATGTGGATACAAAAAGGATATGAGAAAACTAGATAGTATTCAGAAAATATAGTCATGTGATATAAAAAGAGTTCGTTAATATGTTCATTATGATTGAAAAGCTAAGATTAGACATATTGATCATCAAAATTAACCACAAATCCATAATCTAAGAATCAAAACTATCATAAGAGTATTACCAATTATGTATTCGGATATTTTCGGATACAGATACGGATATTTTACTATAAAACCATATCCTCAACCATATCCTATCGATAATAGATTTGAGTAACCATATTCGTATCCTAACGGATACGGTTACGGATATTTCCTCGGATACGGATACAGTTTGGCACCCCTAGAGGTATCTCATCGCCACCGTAAAGAACCCAGACTTAAACAAAAGAGAGAATTCGGATCAATTCTCTTCTCTTTTGTAATCAAGAAATCCAAATTATAATTGAGATTCAGAGAATAAAAATTAAATAGAGGGAATAAAATCAAATATGATTCTTTCATTTTCATTTTACAATTTTTTCACAAACAATTGTTGATGTACTAGTGATCACACAGTCAATTATATCCATGTTTGGATAAGTTTGTTGAGGATTGATGAGGGGGCCGCTTTCTTCACTGACTTTATGTCTGGTTCTTTGAACAGGGTACATGAATCTGCACAAGTAGAAGTTTATAAGAGGATAGGGTTGGGTTCCCTCATTATATCACAGACGATCAAGTTAGCTGATGAACTTGAGTAGGGTAAATAAGAACTGTGAGAGTTCTTGTGGGCAGTGTGATTACTTAAGGATTAGATTTGAAAATCAAGATATCGATTTTAGTCCAAAATTCCAGCCCTCTGTAAGGTAGAATAATACATGTATATATACCTAGGGTGTAAGGGTAGATTGGTCACTTTGACCGAGCACAGGATGGCAGTGCGAAGTGTGGACTGGCGGCTACGTCAGCACTTGCTTTACAAGTGTCGGCTAGCGAGTGAGGATGGATCATTTTGACATTAAATGGGAAGTGATTGCGGTGTAGTGGTGCCCATGTTATCTGATAAGTCATGAAGGCTATCAGAGCTAGGGTCATGATGGAACTTGTCAAGCATTAGATGCGATCTTGACACGTTATCACTGAGGATAAGCTTGAAGTAGAAATTTTCCTTTGCCTTCAGCAAGAAGTAACCCCTTTCGAGTCGGCTTCGCAAGGTGTCCGGCAAATGGTCGAGTAGACTCGTGGCTAGTCGTCTTCGATAAAAGGGAAGCAACAAGTTCCACCTTTTGAGTTGACATGAGGGAACATCGGGTTGTCGAGTCGACAGAATGGTCATCCCCACTGGTCTTTGACCGCCAAGTTGATTGGGGTATAACGTGTAGGAGTACACTTATCTGCTATTTGGCACTGAGTTACACTTTTAGCAAATGGAAACATCATAACAAATTTAATGTTAATAGTTTCTCTATAATTGATTTATGTATATTGTGAACAAAATCAATGAAGTAACATCAATAAGCACAATTATGATCAAAATCCACAAATAACATTAAATTTCACAAATTGCATCAAATACATACCAATTTCCATACAATTCTTCAACATAATTTTACATAATTCCTAAACTTGTTACATAATTTTAGCAAAAACTAACATCGCTAACACAACAAAAACAATCTACAACCACATTAAAACTTCATCAACCTTCTTAGATAACATGCTAATGTCCTCTGATATTTTCAGCATCAAGCTCCTATTATCATCAATCAAGCAAAGTACCCGCAACCCTTATATGTTGAATTTCAGTATTGTGGGCAGTCGTAGAATTGTAGACCCTTATTCTTCCCTTGCTTGCAAGTCCTAATTTTTATTTGTAACCCATAAAAACATCTCATGTTAAGATTTTCCGCACTACCTCCATCGCCACCAGCCTTGAATGAACCTAAGAACTCCATTTTTAAATTGGGATCTAAGCTAGGTAGTTTGAGGGTCAAGATTAGAAGAGGAGAGGAGGAAATATGGAGTGAAGGCCAAGATTTTTTGGGTTCCAAAATATTACCGTTAGGGGGGAAGAAGATGATGTTGTTAATGGGTTTCGGGTCTATTGAATGCGTGTTTGGGTTTTAAACTGTTAGAGTTAACAATATATTTCGTTAGCTTGTAATACCAACCAACCATATGGACCATTGTCAACAACTAAAGTGTATTTAAGGGACTAATATCAAAATATGAAGATTTAAGAGACTAATATCAAATTCAATATGATTTAAGGGACCAATATTGAAAAACCCCTTTTTCATTGATTTATTCACAAAATTTAATTAATTTTATTAATTAGATAACATGATTAAAGAATTGTTGGGGATTTTAGACTCCCCGCCTACTATGACATACATAACTCGGAAGTCAATCCACAATCAACAAGGTAGAAAATAACCATAATCAAGAAGAAGGAACACCAAGATTTACATGATTCGATCGAGCAACTTTGACCTACATCCACTAGGGAACAATACAAGAAATCCACTATGTATTAGGAAGAAGTACAAGATGAACCACTCAATTCTCGTCTCTCAATCTCTCAACCTCACATACATAATTAACTCTCATAATCTCTCCATAACCCACTCCTTACAATATTTTGAATGGACAAAGATTATGAAATCCTCTTCTAATAGTGTAATCTTTTACACAGATAAAAATCATGAAACCCTCGCCTCTTGCATAATAGTTTTGAATCGGGCTACGCTCTCTGCTAACCCTAGATTACAAGAATATTGGTTCTCACCCTTCTCATTGGTTTTTCCTCCAATAATAGAAGAATATATATATAGGAAAACTAAAACCCCACCCTTAGCCAAACTTCCTAATTAGAACAGGATACAAACTTATAATCGTGATGAGACCCAATCTCCTAATCATGATAGATTTCTAACTCTATCCAATTCTTATAAATTTATACAAATAGTTAAAGACACAATCCCAACAATCTCCACATTGGATTTGATTCACAAGTTTCCTTGAAGATATATCATTGTCGTCTTGAAACTTTGCCTCTCTCGCTAGCGTCTTTTATTCTTTTTCACTTCAAATCGAATCACCCACACTCCTAATTAGAACACATGCACTCTAACTGGATGCCTATGACCCTCACTTTCATCTGCCTCGTTGTGGCACCTCCACCTCTCTTGAGTGCACTAAGAGATCTTCGCCACCTCTAACTTCAGAAGCAAAACAACCATGCTTATCCTCCTAACTTGAGTGTAGGAGTAAATTTTGATTTCCCAAAATAGGGACTTCGTTTGTATTGATAAGAATAGCTTATTACAAACTAATGAATCAAAATTACAACAGAAGCGGAGGGTAAGCCCTCCTTGTTTAACGTGGGGACTTTGGTAGCGATAGGATGCCTTGCTCGGTTCTCGCACCGAGTCTGCTTCCCTTGGACGATTCGATCTAGGTTGCTGGTGAGCTTCAGTGCGCAGTAGAAGCTCATGCTGGTTGAGTTTGGGTTTTCGAGTTTGGTGGCGGTCAGGACCCGAAGCTAGGAGAAGGCGCTACAGTGCAAAGATCATGCAAAGAGCATGTCGTCAATTCAGTCAAGAGTTGAGAGCTGATGGTCCAGCTAACTGATTGAATTAATCAATTAGCTGCGAACCTCTCTCCTGTAGCCAGAGGAGGCCCTTAAATAGAGGAGAGATGGCATGGTCGCTCCCTTAAATTATGGGATATGACCATGTACTGTTGGGAGATACCATGCTTCTCATCCGTACCATGAGCGGCTGTTTGATGGGCTCGGAGTACTTTTCTCCACCCCTTTACGTCGTGGGAGATGGAAAGGCCCATCCCTGTACATGATATAGCGGCCGTCAGGTACTCTGGCGAGTTCGGTGAGTTCGTCTATCATGGACGAATTTAGCTCTTGACTCGTGCAGGCGAGTTTGGTGAATTTCAGTCACTTGGATGATCTTGACTCGTGCGGGCGAGTCAGGCATACAGGCGAGTTTGGCGATTGCATGGATTTAACTGGTCATCTTGTACCGAGAGCGGCTACTTGATGGGTTTGGAGTACTGTGCTCCTTCCCTTCACGTCATGGGAAATGGGAAGGCACATCCCTGTACGTGATGTAGCAACCGCCAGGTACTCTGGCGAGTCTATGGTTAGGATGTTGATTGCCTGGCTGATCGTATGGGCATGCAGGCGAGTTTAGATCTCGAGTAAACTTAACTCGCACGGGCGGGTCCAGTTTGCTGGCGAGTTTTTGATCGCCTGACGGATTGCCCAAATGTAGGAAAATTTAGTGATCGCGTGGTCTTGGCTCGTGCTGGCGAGTCAAGTACACGGGTGGGCCTAATTTTCAAGTCGTGCGGGCGACTTGAATACGTAGGTGGATTTTAGGCTTATCTGCAAAGGTAATTTTTACCACCTACATTGAGCTTGACAATAGCCTCCCCCTGCTTGTTGTCCTTGTGCTCCACCTGCATCGCTCGTCTCGATCATATTGGTGCACCTCTCCTACTCTACACTATGAGCCGGATGTCTCTATCTCCTCCCTCACTTGGCTTGGACTAAATATGAACGTTCATCGTCTTTGAGTCTAATGTCACCATCTCTATCAGCATATGTGTCACTCAGTCGTGTCTGCTTGCAAGCTCCACCTAATCTGGCATTATCCTCTTTGAGTTTACACACTAACCAACTCCTGCTCCTACGATGACTCTGAATAATTATATGCTGACAACTCTACTACTAGAATCACATCTAATTCTCTACACCAGTCTCATCCATCGCATACTTATTTGTCATATCTGTCATCAGATTTGTCTCGTTACCATTGTCAGAACTTATCAGCGCCTTCTAACCAATTTGAGCAAAATCTAAAAAATCAAACCCTCCCATCACGTTCAGAGCACTCCAAAACCTAGGAATCAACTCCTAGATTGTCGAAATCCGCCACAAACCCTCGATCAGAAGATAAATTTATCTGCACTGTCGGATTTGATTTAATAATTATTTAACCAAACCCTCACCCAAATAGTGTTCTTGTTGCTACAGTGTTCTCGCTGCTACAATACCTTCTTTTTTTTCTTTTTCTTCATCTTGATTCTTGTAACGTCGCCGATCTTCACTTTTGTATGACGTCTAACTTGCAAACTTGCTCCCGGATCCATCATCATGGCTCTGATACGACTTGTTGGAGATTTTAGCCTACCCGCATACTACGATATACACAACTCGAAAGTCAATCCACAATCAACAAGATAGAAAATAACCGCAATCAAGAAGAAGGAACACCAAGATTTATGTGGTTCGGTTGACCAACTTCGACCTACATCTACGAGGCAACAATATGAGAAATCTACTATGTATCAGGGTGAAGTACAATAGGAACCACTCAACTCTTGTCTCTTTAATCTCTCAACCTCACATACATAATCAACTCTCATATTCTCTCCAATACTCACTCCTTACAATCTTTTAAACGGACAAAGACTGCGAAACTCTCTCCCAATATTGTAATTTTCCCCGGATAAAGACTATAAAACCCTTGCCTCTTCCACAATACTCTTGAATCAGGCTAAGCCAACTGCTAACCTTAGATCATAAGAATATTGGCTCTCTCCATTCTCCTTGGTTTTTCCTCCAACAATATAAGAATATATATAAGGAAACCAAAATCCTACCCCTAGCCAAATTTCCTAATTAGAATAGGATATAGACTCCTAATCATGATGAAATCAATCTCCTAATCATGATAGATCTCTAACTCTATCTAATTCTCATAAAGTTATACAAAAAATTAGAAACACAATTCCAACAAGAATAATGTAAATATTTGAAGATAAGGATACCTCATTGTGATTCCAGCAGAGATTCTAACTCAACTAAATCAGAAAGTGAGAAATAAGTAAAGTCTACTCAATGATGTAGGCATGGGAAGCTCATTAATTGCATGGATGTGGAATAGATATAATTTTCTCAAAAAATTATTAGAAGGTGAGGGATTAGGTATATAAATGCCCACATAAATGGACGCTAGTATTGCTTATGATAAGCTGCAGATAACATCTTATCTTATTATAATAAATATGTAACATTGTTTACCGTATAAATAATTTGCATGTGATAAAATGTGGCTAATTGGCGATCAAAATTGGACTGCTGGATGTCTCGATTCAAACAAATATTGTACAAGCTGCATTCGAAACCTTGAGTCAACATAAGAATAAATAATATCTTAAACATATGTAAATAAAATAATAAAACTAGAAAACGTTTAGACTAATTATAAAAGGGCATTAAACAAATATTGTGACGATAAGATGCATGAAGATCATGACTTTGTGAAGGTTATGTAGAAAGGATTTTGAATCTAATCTTAGTTTATATTTCATAATACGAGTTGAATTGGGGATACATACCCATTTTTATCAAGATTTTTAAGTTGGAACAACTGTCCAACAATCTAAAATTCTAGTCAAATTGGATCCTTTTATTAAATGATTAGGCTATATTCCTAGAGATTTCATCCAAATTAATCAAACAGTCCTTGAATTGAATCAATGAGTTTTTAAGACGATCCTTGATGTGTCCCCTAACACTTAATTATCTAGCCTTTTGACACAAATTTTCTAAAGATGCACAGTGTATGACATAACTCTTGTTTCTAGAGAATTCTTTGTTTAGTGTGATTAAGATTGTAGGAGTTAAATTGCTGCGGAGAAAATTAATAAGATCTAGCGAATGAGGTTTTGATGGTTGTTTTCTTGAAGTGTTGGAAAACAGGAATAAAAATGGTTGAAAAATATAACTCTCAAACATTTATTTTATTAATTACTCAATTACCTACAATATCAAAGTTAGAAATGAATGGCTGCTGTTACTCTTATCCAAATACCCAAATGATGACTCGGAACAATGTACGTACAACTAAAGAAATTCTTTAAGGGTGATGCTACCTGGATTTTGATAGGGTGAGTGATATTCTAATTTTTGTTCAAAACTAGATAAAAATAAATATCCCATGAGAGGATAAACTCAAGTACAAAGGAAGCATCCTTTTGTTTGACTTGGGAATTGACCAATTAATCTCTTTTATACTTTTTGCTTAAATGAAATAAGTGCAAAGTATTAAAGAATTACATGATGTCGGTGAGATGATCCCCAGCTTTAGACAAATAGAAATGCATCATGATGCTTTATAATTTGTCATGATGCTTTCTTTGACACTAAGTCTTGGAAACTATGGAATATTTATTTTTCTACTATTAACTTGTGTATTTGGAGAGCTCATAACAATTTGATATTTTTTGGAGATGTTCCTCAAGCCGCAAGATGGCATCAAATGTGGCTTACTTTTTTTTTGGACAAGTTTCTTGGCTAGTAAGAAGGGGCTGAAGCTGAAGGAGATTGTCTGAGAGAGGTATCTCCAAGCTTCTTCCATCCAGTGAAGACAAAAATGAAGCAATAAGAAATCCTTGATTTTTCTTCTCATCTATTGGTTGTTGCGGATTGTTTTGTTTTTTCCCCTAAGACTGTTGTGCGCGGCGCGGAAGCGGTCGAATCACACAATCTAAACAAGAGAGATCACAACCAAATAAACAAGCACAATCACTAAATAACACAAGAGATTTACGTGATTCGGCAAGTTGCTTACGTCCACGGGGCAAGGGGGGGGGGGGTTCTTACTACTAGAAATCAAGGGAATACAAGTAGAGTTACAAATCTCTCAGATCAAACCCTAAAACAAAGCTCTTGATCTCTCACAACTCTCCCACAATTGGATGCAACGATTCTCTCTTCAAGGCTGCTCAAAATCGTCCTTGAGATTACCCTAAACAATCAGGTTTTGAGTTATATATAACTCAGAAACGAATCGGGTCGAAAAACAAAGCCCAGCCCAGAAATCATCAACGGTCGACCGCGGCGGTTGACAACGCAGGTCTCGCGGTCGACCGAACCACAAAACCCGAGAGAAAATCCATTATAGTTATCCATGGTCGCCGCGGCGGTCGACCGCGGCGGTCGACCGCGGCGGTCGACCGCCACCAGCTCCGACTCCTACTATCCTTCGTGCACGTTCACGGTCGACCGCGGCGATCGACCGTCAGTTTGTCTGACTGAATTCTTTGCTGTTTCCTGTATTTCTTCAATTCTCCACCTCGGCGAATATTTCCACCAAAACTGAGCCGACACCAAATCATCCAATAGTCCCTCAACAAGTCAGGAAACCAAACTAGAGCTGAAACACGATCTCCCCCCATCTGAATCAACTGATCAAACCGGCTGTATCTGAAAGACTGCCTACGTATCCTCTTGCCCAAGGAATCAAGCCGAACGTAGTTCACCCAAATGGCCTCCAAAGGCCTCAATCCACTAGAAGAGTTTGCAACCCTTCTCCAACATCACGATCAAGTCTATGGCTGATAGCACCTCCAATGGCCCTTAACTGAAACAATCCAAACATCTCCACCTGAGATGAACCAATGGCCATATCCAGACTACATCTATCAGCGGTACTCGATTCAATCAACCTATCATTTGCATCCAAATCAACACGATTCCCAATCTGTGTCACATCAGCTGGAATCCTAAATGATGCAGTATGATCTGGAGTTTCCACCCAACGTGGAGTAGCATCACTCTCCACCCGCTACGATGTCCTAACGATCTGATTACTATTCTCCACCTGCCGAGAGTCAAACATGACATACCTGCTCAGAATAATGTCAGAAGCTAATACCTGATAATCAAACACGCCTCTGAATCCCAAATGTGCTATCGGATCAAATCTCACATCCACGATGTGACCAAGTGCTGGGTAGCCAAACATCCGACGCAACCCAAAATCTGAAGCAGCTCCACCAGATCTCATATCTCTACATACAGCAGTCGGCAACCTATACATAAGACGGTCCAAACATGTCGTAGCCTGCACACCAATGCCAATGCTCGACATCAAACGCCGCTCCTCCTCCAGAAAGGAACAGCTGCCCAAATCTGCCATCTCGCCTCGTCGCCTCAAAGTTTCCACACCAATAAAGTGTCTCCTATTACCGTGAGCTCGGCACAAATGCAAGAAAGAACCCTACCATAGTCAGAACGTCAGGTTACCTTTATACCAACATACTTCCTCCATCTGTTGCGGGCTTCTAGGACTTCACACCAACGGGACTTGGTTACAACCCACCAATGCCTAGAGCAATCCCCAACTGCGGAAACCACATACCTATTACCTCCCAATGATGCTCTCTTGGAAGGCCCCCGAATACCTGAATGACCCCTCAGAAGATCCCTCGAATGATGGATAGAAGTGCCAAACTCCACATCGGTCTTCTCGCTCATACCAATGGGTTCACAGGACTTCAAACTGCAGGTCATAGCACTCCTCAATAACCTATGCATGACATTACCAATCAAATAACCCAGCATCAAATAACGCCACAGTCTAGCCGAATCTGATGAAGACGTCATCTCCCTATCAATCGCCGTGCCTCCAAGCAAATAATACAATTTGCTTCTTCTGACGCCCTTCATCACAATCATGGACCCCGATGTGACCTTCAAACGTGCATCCACCAAGGTCACTTTATAGCCAGATGCCACCAAAGCTCCTAGTGAAATGATGTTCTTCGACAACTGCGGAACAAACCTCACTTCATCCAACTCCTGAATCACTCCATCATACATCCGAATACGAACGGTACCAATACCACCAATAGAGCATGCATATCCATTTTCCATGAGCACAACATCCTCTCTTTCTAACTTCTGAAAGCTGGAGAACCAATCCCTCCTAGGGCATACGTGGTATGAAGCACCCGAATCCAACATCCACTCTGTAGAGTTAGCAACACAAACTGACGGCAATGCAGACAATGAATAGCCCAAAGAATCCAAATTTGAATTGTTATCACTAGTCTTGACAACATTCACCTCTGAAGCTTGTACGGCTTTCCCCTTATTCTTCTCGGCTCGATCTAACTTTGGGCATTCGGCTTTCTAATATCCACCCTCTTTACAAAAATGCACACTGATTCCTACGAATCCCACGATGTGCACCTCTAGACTGCGACCTCCTGCTTCGGTTTGAACCATGGCCATGAACTACTAATGCATCTCCAGATACCTTCTCGGAGGACTCATCAACACTCTTCCTCAACTCATAATTCACCAACGCTGAGGTCACCTCCTTGTAACTAACAGTAGTTCTTCCATTAATCATAGTTAAGACAAACGTACCATAATCATCATCGGGCAACAAGCACAAAAGTAGCATCGCCTTATCTTCATCCTCAACCATGATATCCACATTATCCATGTCTGAAAGTAGCTTTGTGAAGTTGTTAACATGATCCCTAATGGAAACTCCCCTCTTCATCTTGAACTGATAAAACCTCTTCTTCAAGTGAAGCCGATTCTCAATGCTCTTAGTAAGATACTTCTCATTGAGTGTTTCCCACATCTTCTTCGCCAAAGTCTCGTTCATCACATCATAAATAAGATCCGGCGTCAAGCATGACCGAATAACTCCACATGCCCTACTATTCATCTTCTTCCAAACCTTAGCTTCCATCTCGGCAGGTTTCTCTTGTAACTCAAGAGTCTCCTCCAACGCATCCATCACCTGGCACATCCACAAACCGAAATTAATCTTACCATCAAACTTCGGAACATCGATCTTCATGTTATTGATGCTCAAACTATGTATCGTCTTCGTAAGAGACGATCCCGATGTGCTTGCTTCACCCATGTTGTCGATCTAACTCTTCAAATAGGAATCCTTCAGCGAATCCTTCAAACAAGCCTCAAGTTGAACCCGAAGCTCTGATACCAATTATTGTGCGCGGCGCGGAAGCGGTCGAATCACACATCCAAATAAGAGAGATCACAACCAAATAAACAAGCACAATCACAAAATAACACAAGAGATTTACATGGTTTGACAAGTTGCCTACGTCCACGGGGCAAGGAGGGGGGAGTTCTTACTACTAGAAATCAAGGGAATACAAGTAGAGTTACAAATCTCTCAGATCAAATCCTAAAACAAAGCTCTTGATCTCTCACAACTCTCCCACAATTGGATGCAGCAATTATCTCTTCAAGGCTGCTCAAAATCATCCTTGAGATTACCCTAAACAATCATGTTTTGAGTTATATATAACTCAGAAATGAATCGGGTCGAAAAACAAAGCCCAGCCCAGAAATCATCGACGGTCGACCGCGGCGGTCGACTGCACAGGTCTCGCGGTCGACCTCGACGATCGACCGAACCACAAAACCCAAGAGAAAATCCATTACAGTCATCCACGGTCAACCGCGCGGTCGACCGCCACCAGCTCCGACTCCTACTATCCTTCGTGCACATTCACGGTCGATCGCGGCGGTTGACCGTCAGTTTGCCTGGCTGAATTCTTTGTTGTTTCCTGTATTTCTTCAAAGACTTGGATTGGCTTGATGTTAGGTCTATCAGCAACATTTTGTAACTTTTTATGTTTCTCTTGTATAGTTTCGGCTAATATCTATGTACTTTCTCATGGATCAGCTGGTGGTGAAGAGTGACGACATAAGTCCGCTCCTCTTCCATTGGATTGCTTCCATCGAAATCACCCTTAAATATTAGCAGTACAAATTCTTTTCGTTAGTTTATAATATACTTTTAATAGGGCATCTTGCCCAATTCTTAATTAAAAGAAAAAGAAAAAAAGAAAAAAAAGGAAAAACAGATCATACGGAAGTCCAAATTTTCATACTAATGCCTGTGTTATGTGTTAGGATTGTGTCTTTGATTCTTTGTATAACTTCATAAGAATTAGATAGGGTGAGAGATCTATCATGATTAGGAGATTGGGTCTCATCATGATTAGAAGTTTGAATCCTATTCTAATTAGGAAGTTAGGCTAAAGATAAAGTTTTAGTTTTCCTATATATATTCTTCTATTGTTGGAGGAAAAACCAAGCAGATGAGCTAATATTCTTGTAATATAGGGTTAGCAGTGGGCGTAGCCTGATTCAAGAATATTGTGCGAGTGGTGAGGGTTTGTAGTCTTTGTCCGTGCAAAAGATTGCGTCATTGGGAGAGGATTTCGCAGTCTTTGTCCGTTCAAAAGATTGTAAGGAGAGGGCTTTGGAGATAATATGAGAGTTGATTATGTATGTGAGGTTGAGAGATTGAGAGACGAGAGTTGAGTGGTTCCTCTTGAAGTTCTCCGTGATACATAGTGGATTTCTCGTATTGTTGTCCGTGGACGTAAGTCCAAGTTGGCCGACTGAACCACATAAATCTCGGTGTTCTTTCTTCTTGATTGTGGTTGTTTTATATCTTGTCGATTGTGGGTTAGCTTCCAAGTTGCACAAATCATAGTAGGCGGGGAGACTAAAATTCCCCAACATTATGCTTGGGTGAAAACCGTGAAATGTACCGAGTGCTATTTAAATGTATATGACAATATAGTCTATTAACGTACATACATTGCTTTTCTCTTAAAAATAACTTGATCCTATTAAGCTTTCCGGATGTCCTTGGCAACTTTACAAAATTTATTTTAGATAGTATAACCTTAATTTAATACGTTAAATTTAGTTTGCAAAAGTTATGAACTCAGATTGGCCTAGTTTTTTAAAGTTCGAAATAGCCTCTAAACTAGTTATTTTATAAACCGACCCTTGTATAGTTTTAATTTGACATAGTTAACTAAGTTAAGATAAAACTAATCTAGCTTAATTCTATTTTGAAGTCAAGCACACCCACCTTCAAAGACCAATACTCATGTCTTTAGTGATTCACGAGTTCTTGTCAATTGCATTCTTGAACCCACAATCTCTCCACCATGACAATTCGTCATATTTTTTCGTCATATTTTGTATGAACGCATTTGGATTCTTCAAGAAAATCCGTTGGTGTCGATGTCCTACATTCATACATCACCAAACGCGACGGCTCATTCCATTGTCACCATGGCTGCATCTTCCAGGTTATGCAAGTGTTAATTTTTCACGAATTACCGAGTGTATTTTATTCTGCTTTTTGTATGTCGCTCTCGAATGTGTGTTTGGATTGACTGAAAGAAGCAGAAACTACAACCATTTTCCTTAATAAATAAAAAAGCAACGGAGAACATAAAGGTAGTTGATAAAAGTTTCTTCCTAGCCCACTCAAGATTGAAACTTAAGTTTTAATTTACTAAATGAAAACATTCATATTTGGTATCCATATCCTTAAGAGAAAACATTATAAATAGGATCAACATTTGGAAAGAGCGTCGCCTCCAAAAACCAAAAGCGCAATCGATTAGAGGAGGTTGGTTGGCGTGCTACATTTTGAAACAGTATTTGTTACAGGAATGAGGGGGTAATATCGTAACCTTTTCTCCAAAATCAAGTTGGAAATCAATGCTCATATTAATCTTGCCACTACAAGTTGTCTAGTGCACGTCAATGCCACGAAACATGCTTTAAAGTTATGTGTTATGTTTGTTCAGAAAATAGTGGAAAAAATGCAAGCCAAATGTCAAGTCGCTGTACTAGACATAATTTCCTTTGCTTCTATGTAAGACTAAATAGAACCAATACTTTCATGAGATTTAGTTAGGTGAGAAAAGCATATATATTTCAGTTTCCAGCATTTATTTTTTATTTTTTTTGAAAGGAAGAAGCAGGGTGAGAACTCCTGCTCATATATTTATATAACTATAAATCTAAAATTGTGGTAAATATATACAAATAAAACATAAAGAGGAAGAAAATGAGCCAGGAGAAGGAATTATTGGTTGGGAGCGGACCTTGTCGTCACCAACCGGATAATTTCTACATTGACTCCTAACTTCCCTGAGAGAAAGCGAAACAAACTGAAAACTGCAACAGGGGGAAAGGTGAGGGTATAATTAAGTTATTACAAAAGATCGAACCAAAAAAACCAAAAGCTAAAGTTCTGTAGAAGCCACCATTTGGAAGCACCAAGATTAGCTAGGAAAACTATCTCCAACATTATCCTCAAGACCAGGTTTAGCCCACTGTTTGAGTCCAAGCTCAACCGCAGTACTGTGCATGAGGATAGCTCTTTTGCTACTGGAGACACATGTCCACAAAAGAGTGAATTGAGCTATATTAGCAACTATGATGTGAATATGTGTATGAAGCTTGTCGAATATGAGCTTATTCCTGCAATACCATAACCACTAACAACAGCAGGGAAGGATGACTTTCCATAGAGGTTTGATGATCTTATTGAGGAAGAAGTCACCTTGAGCAGTGATAAGGGAGTTAATCCCTTGCGGTCAGTACCCAAACTGGCCACTAGAGAAGAGAAGAGACCAGACCGATCTGGTGAAGGAACAATCATTGAACAAGTGATCATGGGATTCAGTGTCTGAACTGCACATGGGGCAAACTGTATCCCCTGTCCAACCCTTTTTGACTAAAACATCTCATGTTTAATTTGTGCAAACTCAAGGACCAAAAGAAAATCTTCACCTTAAGCGGAGTGGGCGACTTCCAGATAAATTTATGTAAATGAGAGAGAGTGCCTCCTGAGTTAAGAATAGAATAGAGAGATTTGACAGTATACTTGCCTGAATGGTGATGGTGCCAGGAAATCTCATCTCTGATGGCAACTAGGGGAGAATTAACAGACTCAAGCTTAATATATAACTGTTCAATCTGATTTCTGTCTTCATTTGAATTGCCTCTTCTAATAATGGGGTGTCACTTCTAGAAATTATTGATGAGAAGGCCATGACAACTGGTGGTAGTGGAATTAGCAAAAGCAAGCTGATGCACTCTGGGGAACAGACTACTGAGGGTGTTGTCTCTCGACCATTTATCTTGTCAAAATCTACAAAGTTTACCATCCCCCAATTTCCATCGGACCAAATGAAAGAAATGGTCATGAATAGAGAATAAGTCCTAAATCAGTTTAGAAGCTGAGGATCTATGGGGGTGAGTTATAGGGTTAGAGCCATTAACAGAGTAAATAGACATGATCACTTTACCAATATAGAAATTTCTGTCAAAGATCTTCCAAATCCATTTAGATAGCAAAGCTAAGTTGAAAGGTTTTAGATTAACACATAGTCCCCCTTCAACCTTAGCTTTGCACACAGTACCCCATTTGACCAAGCTTTTGGATTTAGAAGAATGTTGGTAGGAGCCCCAAAGAAAGTTACGTCTAATTTTATCCATAGCCTTGAGGAGCCAACTGGAGACTTTAAAAAATGACATATGATATAAAAGGAGAGAGGATAAAACAGAATTCACCAGGGTGAGTCTACCCCCTATGAAGAAGGACTTGTTTTCCATAAAGCCAACTTTCTAGAGAAAGAATCTAGAAGAAGTTGTCTTTCCCTTCTAGACAAAGAGCCTTTTTTGAGAGGGAGACCAAGATAAAAGAAAGGAAGAGAGCAATTAGAGCAGTTGGGTTTGTTAGCCAAATGAACACCTCTGCTAGGAACTTTTCCAAGGTAGAAGAGAGTGGATTTAGATGGATTAATATGGAGACTAGAGATGCTTCCAAATATAAACAAGATAGATTTAAGGGTGAAAATGTCTCTGTTGTCAGCTTTACAGAAAATGAGGGTGTCATCAGCAAATTGGAGAGACCTAATAGAGTTAAGCTCTCCTTTGAGATTAAGATTAGACAGATCACTAGCAGAGAAGCTGGCGGAGATCATCTTGTTGAGCACATCCACCACCAACAGGAAGAGCATAGGCGAGAGGGGGTCTCCCTGTTTGAGACCACAATGACATTGAAAAAAGAAAGATGAAGAACCATTAACAAGAACTACAGATTTAGAGGAGGAGATGATGTGGGAGATCCAGTGGCACCATCTGGGGCTGAATTCTCTGGCTTTAAGGAGAGATAAGAGAAAACTCCAATTAACACAATCAAAGGCTTTGAAGAAGTCTACTTTAATTGTGCAAAGTTCTTTTTTCCCTGAAGAGCAACTGTTGATCATTTCATGAGCTAGAAGAACAGAATCAAGGGAAGATTTGTCGTTTTAAAATGCTGATTGAGACTGATCAACCAGAGAGGGAATAATGGGCTTGAGATGGTTGGCTAGGATTTTGGTGAAAATCTTAATAGAACTATTAAGAAGGCTAATGGGTCTGAAGTTAGATGGAGAGCTTGCTCCTTCCTTCCTTGGTATCAGGCGAATAAAAGAAAAGTTTATATTGTGAAGGGGTCTAACATCATGGAAAAGAGATTGAATGAAGGATATGACATCATTTTGGATGACAGACAAAAATTTATGGAAGAACCGCATAGGGAAACCATACGGTCCTGAAGATTTGTCTGGGTGAAGGTAAAAAAACAACCTTGTGGATTTCTTTTGAGGAGAAAGGATCATCCAGGGAGGACAAACATAGGGGATTGGAGGGATAAAGATAACTCCAGTTTACACTGAGTTTGGAAGTTGGTTGCTCACTAAAGAGATTGGAGAAGAAATCCCGAAATGCATGTTTGATATCTAGAGCTGATGTCAGGGTTAAATTATTATGAATAAGGTATGGAATGAAATTGATTCTTCTACGATGGGAAGCTATTCTGTGGAAGAAGGCAGAATTATTATCTCCCTCTTTAAGCCTTTGGATCCTGGATATTTGCTTCCATTTAACCTCTTCCTCTTTGGCTAAGGAGAACAAGAGATCTCTAAGTTCAACTCTAGAAGCAAGTTCAGGAGCAGAGAGAGGTCTGGTTTCTTCCAGACAGTTGAGATGATGAAGGTCAGAAGAAGCTTTAGATTTAGACAAGGATAAACTACCCAGAACATTTTTGACCTACCACTTGATTCTTCTTTTTATGAGTTTGATCTTAAGGGTCAGAGGATCAGGGAGATCACCTTGGACAGAGAAAGAAGACTAACAAGATTGGACAAAAGGAAAGAAAGATAGATGGATAAACCATGAGTTTTCAAGCTTGAACACTTTAGGTGGAGGAGGACCCCTGAGTCCAGAATGATGGGGCAATGATCTGAGCAAGAGGAAGGAATGACAAATTGGACCAGAAGGGGGAATTGAGATTCAAAGTTTAGAGAGATTAGAAATCTGTCTAGCCTAGCAAGAGATGGATTAGCTCTGAAATTAGACCAAGTGAACTTCCTACCACTTAGAGGAAGGTCAAAAAGATTGATGGAATTGATGAGAGAGTTGAAGGTAGAAATCTCCCTAATAGATCCAGTTCTACCACTTCTCTCGTCAAGGCTTAAGGTCACATTAAAATCCCCAAATACCACCCAAGGTAAGGATAAAGATTGATGAATTCTAGCAAGTTCTCACCAACAATCTTCTCTATCTTCTTTATCATGGGGGGCATTAACAAAGGTAGCTGCAAAAGCCCGGTTAGAGGGTTTATGAGTAAGGAAAACAGTGACAGAAAAAATACCTATATAGAAGTCAGAGCAATCAAATAAGGACTCCTTCCACCCTAACGCTATACCCCCTCTAGAATCCAAGGCATCTAAAACAGACCAAGCAAATCTACTACTCCCCAAACTGGAAAGGGTTCTAGGATTGGAGGAAGAGAGCTTGGTTTCCTGAAGACCCATAATGTCTAGCTTAGCAGATATGATATAGTCTCTTACTAATCTATGTTTTGTAGGGTTGTTAAGACCTCTAACATTCCAAGAACCAATCTTCATATTAAGAGATAAAAACTCAACTTTGAATAACTTAAACCATAAAAAAACAAAAGGACAGACTGGCTTTATGGTAACGGTATGGACCATTCTTTCTCCATGATTTGAATGTTAGAGAGACCTGCTGGATCAATAGGATCTTGGATGCCGCAGTTGATAGCTATATCATGGAGCTTATCGAGGCTACTAGAAGAAATTGGCAAAGATGAGGATGAGGATGGAGATTTACCCTTACTACCTTGGGGGAAGAACCTTTTCATGATGGCTAAATGCTTCATGTAGGAGAGGTAAGCCAGCATCCCCTTGGACGATTTCTTATTGGAGGTTCTCTTAACATGCTCGAAACCTGGAGGGGGAGCTGAGGAGGAAGCCCCTTCCAAGGAGGCAAAGGAACTACTGACCACCACTGGGGGAGAATCTTTGGAAAAGGATGGGGCAACTTTAGAATTCTCAGCTAGATCAGGAATAGCAGCAGATAACATAGCTCATGATGCTATGGCAATCTTAATGGGAACCCCCTTGAAGGAGACTTCCATAAGCTCCTCATGAACTGGCGCCGACTGAGAGGGTAGAGAAGAAGGGGGGACCGAGGAATATGGATGGGCCCACCCTCCGTCTCTACTACCTGTTTAGCTTTGAGATTAGGGGCATTAGGAGGAGAATCTGGGAGAAGAGTATTTCCTTCCTCCGAAGCCTTTAGGGATTCTAAAGACGTTCTAATGAGAGATATGAGAGTCTTAGAAGATGATGGAGGGACTCCTTTAGATCTGACAAAGAGCTCAAAGTATTCCAAACATTTACCTTTGTGACTAGGCAGAGGATTACCCACCATCCTGAGCTACACAGAGCCCTCTAAAATATGAATATCATCTGAGGAGGAAAAGCAGAAGATCACCGATATAGGAATCTCAGAGGGGTCTCGAACACTCAACATAGCCTTACAGTCTCTAGCATCCGATTTAATCATAATGTTGTTAAAGACCGTAATGGCGTCATCGATGTCTCCAAGCAGGTTAGAGATGAAATTGAAGTCCCATAGGTGGATGGGGAGTCCCAAAATCTCGACTCAAACATATATGAACTTAGGCAGGACCTTGAGTCCCAGAATACACCTCCAAAAGAACTCATGTCGAAGAAGTCTTTAGAACACACTAAAGCTAGAGTGTCCTCATTAGGGAACTGAAGAAAGAAGGAGGAGCGAGAAGAACGCTTGATTTTAAAAGACCATTTCTCTACCTTAAGGTGATACTCAAGTTTTTCTATGAGTTCAGGGATGGAAAGGTTGCCCACTTGGATCTCAAAGAAGTCATAGGAAGAATATTCTTCCATGTTACTAATGACAAAAGGGGGCAGTTCTATATTAGGAATGAAGAGAGGTGGTGGGGAAGAAGCTGGAGGGGTAATGTTATAGTGAGGAGGATTATTCTTGTTATGGCAGGAAACCGTGGTGTGGCCTACCCTGTTACATGCAAAACATTTAAAATCACCCAAAGAACAATTCTTGGCCATGTGGCTTTTATCCTCGCAACGGAAACACCTGAGGGGTTTAGGATGGAGAGGGGGGAAAGGAGATGACTTAGGGCGTTTTCTATATGAGACAAGTCTTTCAGCCCTCTTTGGGGGAGGAGGGAGGGGGAGAATGCCCTTTAGGGAAGAAGATGGCTTTGGAAAAGAGGTAGAGGAGCGATTAAGGCTCTTGAAGAGGTCTGCAAAAGAAGAAAATGGTGTAGTTGGAGGATGAAGATGCTTAGGGAGGTCGGTTTTTGGGGGAGGAGGAGGGAGAAAAGTGAAAACAGTGGGTTGGTTAGAAGGCTGAGAAGCTGGTTTTGGGTGGCACGTGTTGTGCGCAACGAAAATTTTGGCAGAGTTTCTGGTGCACAATAAGAGAGAAAGATTACAATAAGAATTATCGTCTTACCAAGGAAACAAGAATCTGAAGCGAATATCTCAAAAAAGTGAGATATCAGTTCTTCCTCTCATCAGTTCTAGGACTGACTTATCGAGGGAACCTAATAAACTATTACAATGATCATAAACAGCAAATCACACAAGTTTTACGTGCTTCAGCAAATTGCCTACGTCCACAGGGCAAGGAGGGGGAGATCTACTATTAGAGAGAAAGATAATACAAATGGGTTTACAATCACACAAATTAACCTTCAAACTAACTCTCAAATCCCCTCTCAAACCAGCACAAAAGATTACATAGAAATCCACTCTCAAACTCGCGACTCACTGCTTTCTGTTTTTCTTTCGCGGCTACTATTTTTACCCCTGCTCTCGCTTACACGAAACTACACAAAACCCTAGGAAGGGTATTTATAGGGTTCGGCTCAATCAGGTCTTTGGGTGGGCCAGAAAACAAAAAAACAAAAACATCCGCTAGCTCTTTCTATCTCTTCACGCGCCACTCGAAACCTGCTGGACTTCTCCCACGAACAAATTCGTGGCCCCCACTTTTGTCCACTGAACAACACGAGAGGCTCTTCACACGGAATCTAAGATAACCTGATCTTTTCACATGGCTTCTTCTTTTGTCCGATGGCTCTTAGCTTTGCTGCTATCTCTTCACTCGTAGCCCCGTATCACTTCACGTGAATTCTTTTCACGCGGTTTGCTTGGACAACGTTGTGGCCCCCACCCATTCATAATTCTCCACCTTAGTGAAGTTTTCCTAAAACTGAGACGACATCAATCAAAACAAATATCTCAATTATTACATCCAGTACGAAGTGAAACAATTCATGACAACAGACTCAATCCACAACAAGTCGAGAACCCAAATGAGAATGCGAACACTCTCCAAATGTCGGTATCAACTTACCAAATCGGTTGTATCCTAAATGACTGCCTACGTATCCCTTGTCTAAGGAATCAAGTCTCACGTAGTTCATCCAAATGGCCGTGAACGACCTCAATCTAATAGAAGAGTTCGCAACCCTTCTCCAATATCATCAACTCTGCGGCTGATAGCACCTCCAATGGCCTCAAAGGGTAACGAATCAAATACCTCCACCTGAGGTGACCTAATGATCGTATCCAAATCATATCTACTAGCTGTATTCAAATCAACCAACTCATCATTTGTACCCAGATCTAAATGATCCCCATACTGTATCACCTCAGCTGGAATTCCAAATGATGCAGAATGATCTGGAGTATGTGGAGTAATCTCCACCCAATATGGAGTAGCATCACTCTCCACCTGCTACGATACATCTAAGGTCTGTCCAAAACTCTCCACCTGCTGAGAGTCAATTAGCTCCCTCATTGAAGCCTCAACCGAAATGACACTACCAGACCAAACACCCAATTGAGTTTTACCTCCCATCACAGCAATTGACAACTCTTTAATAGGATGAGCCAAATATGTTGAAGCCTCAGTCCAGAAACTTTTCTGCAGACCATTGCTTGACAACAAATATCGATCCTCCTCCAGCAAAGTACGGTTCTCCAAATTTACCACCCTATCTAGTTGTCCCAACATTTCTTTTTCAACAAAGTGTTTCGAAATGCCGTGAGCTCGGCTCTAATACAGAAACAGGTCTATCTTGTACCTCCCACCAAAATCAGAATGAAGTACTTTCACCTTTCTATCTATTATACACTTCTTTAATCTGTTGGAGACTACTAGGACTTTATCCAAAAGGAATTTGGTTGCAACCCAAACACGCCTAGAACAACCACCAACAAAGGAAACCAAACATCTATTTCCTCCCAATGATGCCTCCTTAGAAGGCCCCCAAACATCCACGTGAACACCTCCAGAACAGCCCTTAGCATGATGAATAGAGGTGCCAAACTTTACCTTGGTTTTCTTGCTCACATCAACATGTTCACTGGACTTTAAACTGCAGGTCCTCGTACTCTCTTTCAATCTATGCAAGAAATCAATACTGGAATGGCCAAGCCCCAAATACCGCGGTCTAGTCGAATCAATATAAATCGCCATTTCTCCACCTGTCACTATACCTCCAGGCAAGTAATGTAGGTTATTCCTCCTGACGTCCTTCATCACAATCAAAGAGTCTTCTACAATCTCGAGAACTATGTCCTCAACACGAACCTTCAGACCCTCTCCCACCAAAGCTCCAATTGAGATCAAGTTCTTTCTCAAGGAAGGAACATATCTCATATTATATAACTCCATAACATTCCCGTCAAACATCTTGATGCGAATTCTTCATATCCCAAGGATCTGACATGCACGGTTATCAGCCATGTACACCACACCACTATCTAGCATCTCAAAACTAGAGAACCATTCACTTCTAGGGCACATATAATAGGTCACACCACTATCCAACATCCATTCAGATTCCTCTGAATAGCTATCTGTAGGACTGATAGAAAGTGAAGAAATAGAAGAGTCAGAAATATTACCATCCGATATAACAATATTTGCTTCTGATAATAGTTGCTTCCCTTTTCCCTTCTGCTTATTCTTCATCCATTCGTCGAGTTTTGGGTAGTCTTTCTTCCAATGACCAGTCTCCTTGCACCAAGCACACCGATCTTTTCTAATTGTAGGATGTCCTACTCTAGACTGTAACTTCCAATTCTTCCGGTTTGGATCCTTCCCTCTTGCGACCAACGCCTCTGCTACCGGCTCAACTGAAGCCTCATTATCCTTCTTTCGAAGCTGATAATTCACAAGTGCAGCAGTCACCTCACTATACGAAAGAGATGCATTTCTATTAATCAGAGTAAGAACGAATGTCTCATATTCCTCGTCGGGCAAGGAACTCAACAATAGCAATGCATTGTCCTCATCTTCAATCATGACATCCATATTCGCCAAATCTGCAAAAAGCTTTGTGTACATGTTCATGTGATTGCTAATTTTCCCTTCTTCAACTAGAAAAGATAAAGTCTCCTCTTCAAATGCAAGCGGTTCTCAACACTCTTTGTCAGATACTTACTTTCGAGAATCTCTCAAATCTTCTTCGCAGAAGTCTCATCCATCACATCTTATATTAGATCTTGAGTCAAACAAGACATAATCACACTACACGCCATTCAATACATCTTCTTCCAAACATTCTCTTCAATATCATCTAGCTTGCCATCTAACTCTAAGGTATCCTCCAAAGTCTGCGCGTTCAGCGCATCCAAATCGCATCTCCATAATCCAAAGTTGTTTGCGCCATTAAACTTCTCCACATCTATCTTCATAGAGTGGATATTCAAATTTTGAATAGTCTTCGCGCCAGAAGCACCACCCTCGACACCCGAGACACCTTCTTTCCCTGACATCTTACTCAATGCACCAACGAATGAAGAATAGATACAAAACTAAAAAGATAGAGTCTTTACCAAAAGATCTCACATTTATCTCCAAACAAAGTCCTAGACGAGCTTTCAAATCGATCCACTCCTCTAACCAAAGCAGAAAACACTAGATCTGAATCTGGACTTTGATACCACTTGTTGTGCGCAGCGAAAATTTCGACAGAGTTTCTGATGTACAATAAGAGAGAAAGATCGTAATAAGAATTCTCGTCTAACCAAGGAAACAAGAATCTAAAGCGAATATCTCAACAAAGTAAGATATCAGCTCTTCCTCTCATCAGTTCTAGGACTGACCTGTCGAGGGAACCTAATAAACTATTACAATGACCACATATAGCAAATCACACAAGTTTTACGTGGTTCGGCAAATTGCCTACGTCCACGGGGCAAGGAGGGGGGAGATCTACTATTAGAGAGAAAGAGAATACAAATGAGTTTACAATCACACAAATTAACCCTCAAACTAACTCTCAAATCCCCTCTCAAACCAGCACAAAAGATTGCACAGAAATCCACGCTAAACTCGCAGCTCACTGCTTTTTGTTTTTCTTTCGCGACTGCTATTTTCGCCCCTGCTCTCGCTTACACGAAACTGCACAAAACCCTAGGAAGGATATTTATAGGGTTCGGCTCAATCAGGTCTTCGGGTGGGCCAGAAAACGAAAAACAAAAACATCCGGTGGCTCTTTCTATCTCTTCACGCGCCACTCGAAACCTGCTGGACTTCTCCTACGAACAAATTCGTGGCCCCCACTTTTGTCCACTGAACAACACGAGAGGCTCTTCACGCGGAATCCAAGAGAACCTGGTCCTTTTACGTGGCTTCTTCTTTTGTCCGCTAGCTCTTAGCTTTGCTGCTATCTCTTCACTCGTGGCCCTTTATCACTTCACGTGAATTCTTTTCACGCAGTTTGCTTGGCCAACGTTGTAGCCTCCACCCATTCACAACACGGAAGGAGGGACAACAGATGAGAGATAGTGATCTTACCATTACTAAAAGAGACTTTTCTCTACCTAAAGACGTGAACCGTCATCTGAAAATTTAAATTTACTGATCGCCTCTCCAATCGCCTATCGAATCGCTTCCTTGCCTTCATTCCTGGTCAAAACGCTAGTATTTCCAGGCGTTTATTGGTTTCCAACTTTCGCTAGATGATAGACACGTCCTTTTCTTACTTTACTTCTCATTTATTTGATTCCAAAAGAGAATGATATTATATATTTGTAAATTGTTTTTGTACTTCGAGGTGGGCCGGACTAAGGAAACAATTCTGTCTACGATTATCGGACCTATGTAACCTGTATTCACACATCCAATTTCCTAATAAGGGCTTTTGCCATGTCGATCCCTTATATTCAGTATTCTGCAATTGGTCCTTCAATTATTAAAATTGCAATTAAGTCCCTCAAATTTATTTAGTTGTTCCAAAATAGTCACTCTATTAGTTATCCCGTCTAAATCGTCTAAATCGCTAGCTTGAGTTGGATTAGTTGGTTCCCCACACACACACATATATATGTGATGAATCACATTTCTATCCTACATCAGTTGTTTCCCCTCTTAAATCCCAGATCATATACTCCCTTTAAAAGCACGAGTTCGAGAAATTTTTTTTGTAGAAAAAAATACCCTTATAAAATTTGAACTGTCCTATCACTAATCAATTATAATTTTTAAATTATATTTAATGATTTATTCTAACCCTAATAAAATAACTTCAAAGTTTGAACTATCTTAATCCTAATAAAATTCTAACTTATTCAAATTATAATAAATTTTAAATTAAGTTTAAACTAATATATCTATCTTTAATACAACTAATATATCTATCCTTAATACATGATATTATATAATAATGATATTATACTTTTTTAAAGTTTGAAATATTATACACTATCTAAAAGTTTAAACTAATTTATCTACTTTGTATGTATAAAATCATATTATGATTAATTTATTAACAGTAATATAATAAGTTTATATTACAGAAAGACATCATATTGCACGTGCTATAATTGTATATATCTTTTAATACGTGCATTTACAAAGATAATCGAATTCTGTTATAACCAAATTCTTATTATAGCAATAGGACTCTTCGGGTATAAATAAAGCACCAAATCCATTTTATTCTCTCACCAAATATTTCTCAGACTTTGAAGCAATTATCAGCTGTTCTCTCTCAAAGGTTCGGTCCTGGTGTCTCTCTCTTTTTATTTAATAATGATGACTTTTTATCTTTGTTATTTTTTTCTTATTAGAATTAGATTAGATTGTTTAAAGACTATGAACTAGATTAGATATTGTTCTTCTTATTTTAGTCAATTAATCATGGTATCTAATTATAATAATTTTCACAACACTTCCAACTATTTTCTTCTTATCGGATTAGATTAGATTATTTTAAAGTAATTAATTATAATTGTTTGCAAAAACCGGCCTGATAGTGGGGGGAAATAAAATTATAATTTTTTTTAAAACTTTCATGCATCTTGTGATTTGTATATGTGATAGTGTAAATTTTATTTAATAGTTCTCGGAAGAAAATCTGTTGGTCCTTTATTTTCCTTATTCATTATCTTAATCTTTCATTATTTGAATCATTTATCCACTGAACTAATCAACTTCAGTTTCGTATCACCAGTAGTTATCCCCATGGAAAAATAACACGTTGTCAGCATTATTTCATTGGATAATGACTTTGATTACTTTCAATACAAAGTTTTCTAAATTTAATAAACATGGAATTTGTATGTAAGATTAATATAGACCAATATGTCTCTTGTCTTTCATTCCACAAAAATACAGAAGAAAATCACAAACACATAAATATTAAAATTTTAGTTTTGGAGTCTACAAGAATATGCTTGATTCTCTTAAGAGTTTTGATACTTGCACATGAATTCAAAAATATATGATATCAGGAAATTAAAATTGGTGTATGCACAAAAAATTGTAAGACCAAGGAAAGCACAATCATGAGACTACATACAGAAAGCAGTATATACTTTTCAAAACTCAAGAAATAATATCAACTGAAGAAACATGATCACTAAAACTTTTAAAAGGTAACATGTGAAAGTATTCTAATGATACAATGAAATCTAACATTTGGTTAATTATGTTGGCCTTCTTGTTTTGATGATGTTTAACAAACAATTTACTTCTATTGTTGTTTGTCTAGTGTTTGTGTTTTCGTATTTATTCTAGGCAAATAACAAGTTAGAAGATGGATGGAATAGTGCTTCAACGACGATATCAAATGGAGGTTGGCGAAATTGTAGAGTGAAGCTCATGCAATTCAAGTTCAAGATCCAAGTTCAGCTTCATCCGCATAGTGTACCAAGTCAAGCTTATTG
>BQKN01062663.1:36918-77583 GCA_022839385.1 Asparagus kiusianus
CAATAAGCTTGACTTGGTACACTATGCGGATGAAGCTGAACTTGGATATTGAACTTGAATTGCATGAGCTTCACTCCATAATTCCGCCAACCTCCATTTGATATCATCGTTGAAGCGCTATTCCATCTATCCTCCAACTCGTTGTTTGCCTAGAATAAATACGAAAACACAAACACTAGACAAACAACATTAGAAGTAATTGTTTATTAAACATCATCAAAACAAGAAGGCCAACAAATTATACTAACTTAACTTTTATTTGTACGTCATGCACTCCTTCGTACTGTTTTGCTAACATACATTCTACACATTTTATTTTCATTATATTAATTTGGAATCTTTTAATACGAGGTCTTCTCTCATCAATTAGTACAATACCATTAACTAACAACATATATCGTGATATCCTATCTTGAGAATACGTAATAAGTTCATCCATTACTTATTCAAAGAGATATAAAATTTTCAGAGAATTTAAAAATGTGGCGATTACCACTATTCTGGAGTTTGATTTAGAATTGGCTTTATATATTGTACTAGAGCCTCCAAGCATAGTTTTGAAGACAAATATTACCGCTTAGGCTATGAAAGTTTTTTATCTGTAATAGAAGAAAAAGAAGAAAAGATTGAATTTTTTGTTATTTTCATAATATCAGCGTTTATAATTCACCTTGTTTTTTTTGTGATTGTCATTATCTATTCGGTAAATTTTATTACAACCCCAATAACTTTCAAAATGTCTTTTTATTTTTTTCTGTTTACATATAACTAATTAAAATATAATATATAGCTTAGTATTAATTAATTATATTTTCCAAACATTTATCTCTGGTGTTAATAATATTTTTAGGCTAACAAAATACATGGAGTTATGTATGGAGAGACTATCGAACAGTTTATAGATTTGCTTCGAAAGAATCAAATTATTTTCATTTCATATGGAGAAGTGAAAGGAATAAACCTAGATTTTCCAAGTATCCACAAGTCACTTGAATTAGTATTAACAAAAGGCGTATCTATCAAATAAGCACCAACAGGTTTCTACTTGGAGAACATATTGAACAACATTATACCATTTGAAGAAGCATTTTCCATGAAAGATGCGACAAAACTTAGTAAGTACTTATAAATTTTTTTACATTAATCTTCAATACAAAATGAGACATTAATTTATAGAATCATAATTTTTTTATAAAATTACTTGCAGATATTCTTGTAATAATAACTAACGTGAAGCAGGTGACCAACTATATTACAAAACATAACAAACAATACAATATGAGAAAAATCCTACTAATGGATAAAAGGTATATTCATGATACTTATTTCTAATATCATAAGAAAAAAATAAGATTAACGTGCTTTCTTTTTTCATATACAGTGAAATGACTATGCACGCAACTTTATTTAGAGATTTGGCTACAAATGAAGGATCAATTCTTGAAGCCGAAATCAAAGATAAGCCTGTAATAGCATTATCATATTTTAAAATCTTTATATATAAAGGTACATAATTTATTACTGAAATTCTTATTAAAGACAGTTAAACAAAAAATTCATCCACTAATTATCTTAATTTTGCAGGGGAGACAAGCATATCGTCATAAATTATATCAATAATATGTATCAACCCAAAAATACAACTAGCTACAGAATTAAGGGAATGATAAGTAGAACAAGCATACTTTCATATAACGCAATAATGAAATAGTATTATATTTTAATCTAATATGCAGGCTTCATTTGGAAGAAGCCGTAAAAAGAAAAGGATCTCCATCAACGTTTTTTATAAATGCAAAAGAAATTCAAATTAGTGATATTATGCATACATCACAAAATTCGATACAGGTACAATATTAAAACCTATTCTTATTAACACATTTAAATCTAACTAAATTTTGCTATATACAGACACGCTATTGTACATTTAAGACAAAGATAACTACTATTTTAAATAGACTCGAGCCATAGTTCTATACTTGCAAAGGCTGCAACAAGAAAGTAGATAAATATGTTAGTAAAGAGTGTCTGAATGATAAATACCGCAGAATCATTGATGACTCAGTATCAAGGTTAAGAAATATATCTTTTTTTATGGTATGAAATATTAAAATACAATATTAACTATCTCTAGAAATCGACAATGAAAACTATAGGTACGTAGTTAAGATTCTCATGAAAAATAGCACGGATAATGCAAGAGTAATACTATTTGATGCATCATAAACACTTATTGGATGCACAACAGAAAAAATCATTATAGAAAAATAGGTAATTCCTAACTCTATTCAAGTAATAATTTAGAAAACCAAAAAAAAATTCATATATATTAAAATAACATTTAGAAATAATCAGAGCCCATATTTCCAAAAATTTGTGTTGAACATCAGAAAAACGTTCAAATTCCTGGTGAAGTTAGATGAAAAACAAAAGATAAACGAGACAAAGGAAATATAATAGAACAAGAAATCTAACTCCAGCCTGATATTACAATCGACATAGATGATAAATATTCTACTCTAGAATTGCCTAGGAAAAATATAAATGTGGACAAAGATTGATCTCGGTTCAATTAAAATATGAAACAAAAATAATAAGGGATAATATTTTTCTGATCATTTTATATCATATCTTATTTTTTGAGTAGAATTAGGAATTTTTATAAGGGATTTTCATACAATATTATTAGTAGTTTTGTATGCTTATGTGATTGCTTTCATCACATAAAAGTATACTATAGTTACTATTATTATTTAGTTTTTGTCTTTTTATTACTGCTTTTGGACAATTATAGGTGTATTTCTCTATCTTTTCTGTAACTGGTATGTTTTGTTCTTCAATTTTTATTATAAATTTCTGTATGGGATTGCTATAATCTTAGTGCTTTTGGATAATTACTCTCTAATTGTAAAGTTCTACAATGCGTAATTGTTTAAAATCTTCATGTTTCTTTGAGTTCGTTCTAAATTTGTTTATAGGTTTGCTCTAATCTTACTGTTTTTGGACAATTACTCTATGACTACAATGTTCTGCAATGCGCACTTGATTAAAAATCTTCATATTTCTTTGAGTTTTATTATAAATTTCTTTTTGCATGGGTTTGCTCAATTTCAATAATGCACATTATTGTATAGGTTGTTTTTTATTATCTTATGTAAGAAGAGGTATATCGGAATTATTTCTTGAAATTTATTTTTATATGATTATTATGGTTTAGTAAAATTGTTTATTACAAAACATGAGCTTATAATGTCCCAATGTGTTGTGCAATTTTATTTTCAATGTAATAAGAAATATGGTTTCTTTTTTACTAGAACATTAGTTCATAATGATATTGCTATTCATGCTTGACTCTATATTATATCTTAGGATTAGTAGAGTTTGGAATATGACATAAAGTATTAATTTAATTTATTTATTTTACTATTATACTTGAAGATATTATTATGTCATTTTATATTTTTTATTAAGAAATTAATTAAGATGTCCCGATTAAGCTTACAATATCCAAAATGCTGTGCAATTCTATTTTTAATACAATAAAAAATATGATTTCTTTATTGCTATGATTATAGATCATAATGACAATTACAACAACCCAGTTAGGTACATTCATCTCAGTTTAGCTTAAAAATCCATTACATTGATTTTTAATAACATTTAAATAAAAATAATAGTAAATCTAATAATTTAATTTTACATATTTAAACTCAAGATAAATCTGACTTATTTATAGTAACAAAATAAATATAAAAAAAATATTTTGATATTTTATCATGTGCACTACACGTGCATAAAACTTAGTATAAATTAAAGAAATGAGTTTAGAAAAAGCAGGTTTTGAACGGCGAAATGTGTTTCATCTGCTGTCTTCAGTCTCCTTTTACATCTCCTGTTTTAATAAGGATAATAATTTAGACCATTTATTTTTTATGAGTTTAAAACATTTTCTGCGAAAAATAACCCCAGCCCATGTTCGGATAGGCCCGTGTGTACCAACTACCAAGTAGTTGGTTTTTGTGACAAGGAACAACCTTTTCGAACCGTCTCTTATTCCTTTTATTTGCTGATAGCGTAATAACAAAAAGCTTGAGGCTGCGTGCAATCTTCCGCAAACCCCTAATTCTTATTTATTGGGCCCCCTATAAATCTCTTTAATTGGACCTCCTCCCTTCTCCCTTCCTTCTACCTTTCTTGTTTCTACTCTCTCTACGTGGAGATCCGATTGTACGAATCTACGAAGACGAGGCCAAAGCATTGATATCCACTTGCAGGTACAAATTATATACAATTTTTCCCCCATTGGATTCCTACAGATTTATGGTTGCTCTTTCCTTTGAATTTTATTTGTGGCTTTTCTATTCATAAAAATTTTCTCTATTTTGAAAAAGAAGGCGGAATGTACGAATCCAAATTAGAACAATACATCATATATTGGTCTTTTATAGAAAACCGTATAGAAATAAAGAATCACGATATGTGTCTGAGTTAAAAACAAAAACACCATTTTTTGTTTTCTTCTTAAGGGGCTGCTTGGTTGGTTTCCTAAAACTCAAGAAAAGAAAAAGGGTACATGGAAATCAATAAAATGTTATTTTCATCCATTTCTATCCCTAAAACTCACCACAACATCCAATAACATATTATTTTTATCTCACAACTCATCTCATATCATCTCCTAAAAATAAACCAAACACAAGAAATGAGTCATGTCATCCAACTCATCTCATCACCATAACATCTTATCTTTAAAAATCACCCACGTTATCCAATAATATGGTGACAACTCATCTCATCTCATCTCATTAACATTTTATTTCCACCCATTTCCTCCAAAAAAAAACTTGGAAATAGATTTCCTTAAGTGTTGGTCACATTATCCAATAATATAATGACAACTCATCTCATATCATCTATTTTCTTATTTTTATGAATGAACCAAACATAAGAAAAGAATCTATTACAGGAAATATGTTTCTTATAATTTATTTTCTTATTTTTTTAGCCAACCAAATAACCTCAAAATAAATTTTCTTAAAAAAGCACCCACATCATCCAATAATAATGTGACAACTCATCTTCCATTCTTTGGTTTCTTTTTTTTTAGCCAACCAAACAATCTCAAAACAATTTTTCTTAGAAATAGGTTTCCTATTCTTTGATTTCCCTCTTTTTTAGGCAAACAAACAGCCTTAGACTATTTAGTACAATTTTTATGATTGCTTCGAATAAATCTAGTGTTTTTATTGTTTCTTATTCTATTAATATAAAGATTTTGAACCCTTGACCTATTTTTATTTTATTGTATTTTTAAAATTTTTTTTTATGTCCAGGTGGTTTGTATTAGGAGAGATTGTAGGTGCGTAGTTTTAGATCTTGACTGAGGGTAAGTTATTAAAAGAAGTTCAGCCATCCAGGCTTGGACCTTCTCAGGCTCAAACCCAGTTGCACAGAATTCAAGCCCAGCCCATTTACCCAAAGCTGTCAACACTAATGAATGCGAAATTAATAAGGATGCAAAAACTGCAATTAAAGTCAATTTTACCTGGCCATCTGATTGGTTGAATGTTAAAACAAAATAGGATAAAGAAGAAATTTTACAGGAGACCCGAGACTTTAGTCCCAATATTCGGCTCTAAGTTTTGCTACTTTTGTATATGAAACTTCAAGAAAAAAGAGGAATCCGAATAATATTTTAATTTAGGTTATTTCAAACTTTGAACAATTGCACACCCTGCATAACCACAATTTTTGTATTTTCGGTCTAAATAGATTAAACACCTCTGCTATGACATGTATTCTACAAATACGTATCTTCGTCTACTTATTATTTTGTGCCCAAAAAATACAGTAAAAATAGAGACAACGTTCAGGTGGGATTAAAGTTTTAAGATATTGTCTGCAGCCCTTTGGCTGATTGTTAGCGGAATCGTGGTCGGGTGGTATTCCGACGATACACGTAATCACATTGGTTGTTAAACGTCGTCAAATCTCTTGGGACTCTGAAATTGTTAGTAGATGCCTTTTTTTTATGATTCTGGTTTCGGAATCGAGCCCAAGACTAAAAGAGTCATATTGGAACATCCTAACTGTCTAGGTCACCTGCGGTGGATACTGTTAGCGGACATTTTGACATGTGTAATATCTTAACATTAGTCTTTGTTGATTCCAAACCTTGTTATAGGTTTATACCTTATCACTATAGGTCTACTTGTGTATTTTTTTTTCCATGTAAACTTTTGTAATCCCTGTAATCGTGGATCTAGTAGAATATATCACTATTTGTATAATCACTAGCTGTATATAATCTCATGCTCCTAGGGCCAGCTGCAGTTATTGTCATATATATATTTAAAATTTCCATCGTGAAGATAGATGTGGAGAAGTTCGATGGCACAAATAATTTTGGACTTTGGATATGCGAAGTATTGGATGCGCTAAATGCACAAAATTTGAAAGATACGTTGGAGTTGGACGGAAAACCGAACGACATTGATGATAAGGTTTGGAAGAAAATAAACAGAACGGCATGTGGTGTGATTAAGTCTTGTCTTACTCAAGATCTAAAATATGATGTGATGAATGAGACTTCGGCAAAGAAGATTTGGGAGGTCCTAGAGGGCAAGTATTTGACGAAGAGCATCGAATTTGCATTTGAAGATGAGGCTTTATCGCTTCTAATTGAAGAAGAGGACATCCATTAGTGATCACATGAACCACTACACGAAGCTACTTGCAGATTTGGCGAATGTAGATGTTATAGTTAAAGATGAGGACAAGGCATTGTTGTTATTGAGTTCCTTGCCCGACGAGGAATATGAGACATTCGTTCTCACTCTTATTAATGGGAAGGCATCTCTTTCGTATAGTGAAGTCACCGCGGCTCTTGTGAATTATCAACTTCGAAAGAAGGACAATGAGACTTTCATTGAGCCGGTTGCGGGGGCATTGGTTGCAAGAGCTAGAAGTCCAAACCGTGGTAGGAGGTCGCAGTCTAGAGGGGCGCATCCTGTAGTTGGTAGGAATCAGTGTGTCTTTTGTAAAGAGGATAGACATTGGAAAACCGAATGCCCAAAATTACAAGCCGGGAAGAATAAGGGGAAAGTTATTCAAGCTTCAGAGTTGAATGCTGCCAATGCTAGTGGCGACGTTTCAGATTCAAATTCTTCGGGCTATTCATGCCCAGCTCTTCCGTCAGTTGGTGTGGCTAACTCCACCGAGTGGATGTTGGATTCAGGTGCTACTTACCACATATGTCCTAAGAGGGATTGGTTCTCCAGCTTTCAGGAGTTGGAAAGAGGGGATGTTATACTTATGGGTAATGATCACAGATGCCCTATTAGTGGTATTGGTACCGTTCGGATTCGGATGAGTGACGGGATGATTCGGGAGTTGGTTGATGTGAGGTTCGTTCCTCAACTGAGGAAGAACATCATTTCACTTAGGGTATTGGAGGCAGCAGGCTGTAGGGTGATCTTGGCGGATTCTCGCTTGAAGGTCACATTGGGGTCCATGATTATGATGAAGGGCATCAGAAGGAGTAACTTGTATTATCTGCTTGGGAGAACAGTGATTGATAGAGCGCTGACGATTTCTTTGGCTAGACCGTGGCGTTGTTTGTTGCTGGGATATATGATTGGTTATGTCGTGCATAGATTGTTGAGGAGTGCTATGACCTGTAGATTAAAGTCCTTTGAGCATATTGGGATGAGCGAGAAGACCATGGTGGAGTTTGACACTTCTATCCACCGATCGAGGGGTCTTTTAGGAGGTGTTCAGTTAGGCATTGGGGGGCCTTCTAAGGAGGCATCATTGGGAGGTAATCAATATCTTGTTTCCTATGTTGGGGATTGTACTAGGCATTTATGGGTTGCAACCAAGTCCCGTTGGTATGAAGCCCTAGTAGTCCGCAACAGTTAGAGGAGGTGTATGGACAGAAAGGTTACCCGTCGTACTAGTTCTAGTAGAGATTCTTTCTTGCATTTGTGCCGAGCTCATGGCAGTTGGAGACACTTCATAGGAGAGGAGACAGTGGGGCGACGAGATGAGATGGCGGATTTAGTGGGTCGTTCTTTTCTGGAGGAGGATCGGCGTTGGTTGTTGTAGGCTGTCTAAAAATCACAATAGATAGCTTATCCCCCATCAAACACCGATGATGGAAGTTATAATCTGACGACTCTCATATTCTCAAGGAGCCAAGACGAAGATTACAAGACAATGATCTTTGCAACGCTATGACAAAAGAGATTACTTGGTGATAATCTCTTCAAGACAAGACGCGGAGGTCCTCCCCGTGTATCAACACAAAAACACGGAGGTCCTCCTCGTATATCAACACCAAAACGTGGAAGTCCTCCCCATGTGTCAACAGTAAAACGCTGGAGTCGGACCCACGTTACAACATCAAAACGCGAGGGTCGAACCCACGTTACAACATCAAAATGCTGGGGTCGGACCCGCTTTTTTCAACGCCCAGTGAGTACCCAACTCCGCGTCTCCAGTCTAAAATACGAAGTTAGGGTCCTGAACGCCAACTTGGGCGTTTGACTCGTTCAAGCACGAGCTAAACGGTTGCAAGAACTGTTTTCCCTCCATGATCTGAGGGATCTCCGCCCCTACTTGGGAGCAAATTAAGGGGGTGGTTACACCCCTCTTAACCCTATTATGGAGAGAATTAAGGGGGTGGTTATACCCCTTAATTCCCTATAAATAGGGGTAAACTCAACTGAGTTCGGGCTGGGCTTTTTGAACCTGAGACTGGGCAGCGAGGGGGGACTTGGCTCTCGGTTTGGCAGCAGTAGAAGAGATCCTTGGAGCATTTTCTGGAGCTTGGGAGATCTGTAATAAGAGCTTCTTCATCCTTGGCTTATCAACCGAACTTTCGGTTCAAATCAACTCTTTTTCAAGAGTTAAAACTCGTTCAGAGTTATCAACTCATCAAGAGTTTCAAACTTGCCACGCAAGTTCTCCACAACGTCAAATCGTGAGGAGAAGATACCGTTCCAGTGAATCAAGACGTGCGGATCGTCAACAGAGAGCAAACTCGGCGCGAGCATTCGAGGGAGGCACTCCATCGCTACCGTGAAGAACCCAGTTTTAAACAAAGGGGAGAATCAAATTCATTCTCCTCTCTTTTGTAATCGGAATCCAAATTGTAATTGATTTTGAGAGAATACAAGTCAATTTTTCTTTCATTGTCTTTTTACTGTAAATTTTCCACAAACAGTTGTCTAGTAGTGGATTTGGTATTCAGGCTTCGACAGGTTTGGGCCATCTTATGAGGTTGCCGACTGCTGCGTTAGATATTGTTAGATTTGGTGAAGCTGCTTCAGATTTTGGTTGGCGTCGGATATTTGGCTACCCAGCACGTGGCCACATCGTGGATGTGAGACTGAATCCGATTGCGCATTTGGGATTCAGAGTCTCTTTTGGCTATCAGTTGAGGGCTTCTGAGTTTGGTCTGAGCAGGTATGTCACTTTTGACTCTCGGCAGGTAGAGAGTATTGATCAGATCAGTGGGATATCGTAGCGGGTGGAGGGTGATGCTACTTCACATTGGGTAGAGCTTATTCCACATACTCCAGGTCATTCTACATTATTTGGTATTCCAACTGAGGTGGCACAGCGTGGGAGTCATTTGGATTCAGATGCGGATGACGAGTTGGTAGATCCGTGTGCAGCTGGTGAATATAGCTTGGATACGGCCATTGGTTCACCTCAGGTGGAAGTGTTTGGATCGTTTCAGTATGGGGCCGTTGGTGATGATATCAGTCGCACTTTGGATGTTGGTATTGGTGAAGAGTTGAGAACTCTTCTTTTGGATTGAGGGCCTTTGGAGGCCATTGGGTGAACTACGTGAAGGCTTGATTCCTTGGAGAGGATACGTAGGCAGTCAGTTTTGATGCAGCCGATTTGGTGAGTAGAAACAGTTGGTTTGGGGTGAGTGTTCGCACTCCCGTTTGGGTCTCGACGTGTTGTGGATGAGGTCCGTTGTCATGAGTCCATTGCCATGGCGTACTAGATGCAACAAGTGAGAAAATTGGTTTGGTTGGTGTCGGCTCAGTTTGGTAGAATATTCGTCGAGGTGGAGATTTGTAGAAATGACAGAAATCAGGCATATGGCAGTCGACAGGTTGGCGGTCGACCGCGTTCGTGCACAGACGTCTCTGTGCGTCTACATCTTTGGCGGTCGACCACGGAGATCGACCGCGGTTTTCTCTGGACTTTGGGACCTGTTCTGGATTTGGTGTGGTCGACCGTGGCAGTCGACCGCGATGGAATCGCGGTCGACCGCCACGGTTGACCGCCGCAGCGGTTTTGGGCTGGTTCTGTTTGCATAACCATTTCGTTTGGGTTTTCTATAAATACCTAAAGTCACGGTTCTAGGGTAAAGGCAATAGGGTTTTAGCAGTCATTGTGGGGGATTTCTTGGGCTTCTATTGTTAGAGCATTTGGGAGAAATCAAGAGTGATTCGGGAGGGTTTTATGTGAGATTTGTAACCCTAGTTGTATCCCCTTGATTTCTAATAGTGAAAACTCCCCCTTCCTTGCTCCGTGGACGTAGGCATCTCGCCAAACCACGTTAAAACTAGTGTTGATTGTTTGTGCTATTGATTTGGTGTGTTTGACTTTCTCTCTCGGCGATTTGGTATTGGATCTTGGCACAGGGTTTTCCCCAACAATAGAGAATCTTCGCCCATCGGTTCCTCACCCACTACCACATCGAACGGCCATCCCCCTCTCACCGTCCACCTTATCAAAGTTTTTTTTTTTTTTTTGTTGTTGTTGGGGTGGGGGGTTCACCTACCAATCCTAAATGCAGAGAAGCTAAGAAACGCGAATAGGCAGAGTCAGAGTAACATAATTGTGAATAGAGTTGGATGAAATTTGGGCGTCCTTTTCTCAAAATACCCCCCACCTAAAATAAAGTACTAACCTCAAAAATTGTTGAAAGAAAGTAATGCAAAGGATAGCATTAGAAAACTAAAACTATACACCTGCAGCTTTTAAACAATAAGTTTATAATGAAATAAGTTCAAATTTCTAACTTTTATACATTTTATTCCCATCATTGTACTTTCATATACAAGAAAATTCCTATCATATCTAAAGGTGTGTTTGACAACTTTTCAAAATGGAGCCATGTTTAAACATGACCTTATTCTGGACAAACTTTGGTTTTGATAAAACATGGCCAATTCTGACCATGTTTTTCTAAGCCCAATTTTGGACTTTAAATTGGTTTTGGTTTGGACCACCTTCCCCTTAGTCCTAAACAATTGGTTTTGTTTAAAACCGAATCAAGACTAGTCCTGACCCAATTTTTAGGGTATTTGCCAAACAACCTAAAATTTTAGGGTCAGGGCAAATAGTTTTAGGAGGTTGCTCTATACGGTGAGCACCGTGTACTCCGGAGGCGCGTCACATTGACTGGTGGAGGAAGAGAACATCTTGACATACTACATGGAGACAGAGAAGGTGTCCACCGTGAGGTTGCCGGAGGGCGTTGACGCGGCGTCTGTCGCTGGAGCGCATTGAGACTTCTGACCTTGAGATTCGCTTAAGCTTTCATGGCTTGATTTGATAACGGCGTGAAATCTAACTAATGTTAGTCCTAGGATTTAGTCTTGTATCAGTTAATCCCGTTTTGATTTGAATCGATAATGTATTTTAATCCCGGAAGAATTGTATTTGAAAGTGAATTCCAATTAAGAAGAGTTAAGGTTTTGATTATCAAAATCAATGAAAGAATTTTACATAAACTCATTAATACAAGTATCATGGCTGCGCTCACGCGATTTGGGCCTGGTTTCTTTGGTTTATATTTCTGATTTCTTTATTTTTCTATAGCTTTTTCTTTTCCCGGTTTTGCTTGTGCTTCTAAGTTCAATTGTAATGAATTTTTATAGGCTGTTGCTTCTTTTTAGTGCTTGCTATATACTCTTTTTTTTTTTTTTTGTAGATATGAGCCTGCAAAAAATTTATAATATAAAAATAAACATGGTATTATCCTTTATATTCCTCATAGTGCTCAAAATATAATTCGTGAGACGAAAAGAGATTGTTTGAATATTTGAATTTCAACATAAGATTATTAACTACCAAGCTTTCCTTTAATCTCTCTCTTTCTTATAATGTTCTAAACGGCTAGAAACTCAGACATGAGGTTTGACGAGTTCAAAATGCGTGCTTGGTTTTGAAATAAACGTAGAAAGAGGGGTGTAATTGCAAACTATAAAAAATGTTGAAATAAATGAAATATTCATCCAAAATCAAACTACAATACTTTCCTAAACCAACTTGAAACGATTAGTACTATTCGCGTGTACTAAATAGCAATTTCAACATTTTTAAAGATTATTTTCAAAATACGGACCAGTGCCGGATTTTTCTCCAGAATCGTAGCCAACTGAAATATCCGGCATCTGCCTAATTTAAATGAAATATTCGACCAAAATCAAGCGATAATAATTACTGAGAGACTAACAAAGAGTCCAGCCTTTTTGAACCGTAACTGTTTCCTTGTCTCTCGCTTGTGAGGCTCGTTTAACTCGACCCAAACCCACCAATAACGGGTCGGATCCGGTAAGCTTGTCGGGTCAAAGTTTGCCACCTCTGCCTGTGGTTAGTCCTAATCCCGGTCAATTTCTAATTCTTTGGAATTTATTCGTGATACCCAGCCAGTTCAATTAGGATACCGTTTACGATTTCTAGTTGGATCCGGATGCATGTATTTTATAAAATATAGCATGATGTCGAGAGAACTCCACGATCAATTATTTAACCGGAGCTTGTTGGTTACTTCAACCGAATCTTTTCTTGTTCTACTTAATTTGTTCGTGTGAAGTTTATACTGTTCCCAGCATCGAAGAGGATCAAATGGGCGACCCCAACGGAGTCGACGACTGCATCCTGCAGGAAATCCTCTCGCGTCTACCCGCGAAATCCCTCGCCCGATGCAAGTGCGTCAGCAAGCGCTGGCGCGATCTCATCTCGAGCCCCCACTTCACCGAAACACACGTCACAAGGTCCCTCAACAACCCCCTCGGCGTCCTCACCGCCACTACCAGCGGCGGCCGGCTCGTCTATATCCCCCTCGAAAGCGAAGCCGACCCTTCTGAGCACCCCGACACCACCCTCGGCGTTCCTGCAGACTCCCAACAAATCCACATCCGCGCCGCCTCCAACGGCCTCCTCTTCTGCCGAGTAGTGCGTGACCTGAGCACCCCCGAAAGCGAGCACGTCCTCGGCAACCTAACCACCAAATCTCTCCACCGGGTTATGAGAAACCCGAACGACTGTTACGACGTCCGATACGGGTTGGCGTTCGACCCGTTCGCGTCTCCGTCGAACGTGAAACTCGTCGCGTGCAGGCGCTACAGGTTTTTCCGGCAGCTCAGGTTCGATGTATATTCTTTCAGTAAGGGAAGATGGACGGCGTCGGCCGCCACTGTGAAGAGCGAGAGCGCAAGGTTGTTCGATGCGGTGAGCTCGGTGTACGTCGGAGGCGCGCTGCATTGGTTGGTGGAGAGGGGGGGCATAGTGGCGTTCGACCCGGAGAAAGAGCAGGCGTACACTGTGAGGTTGCCGGAGGGCGTGGAGGCCGTGGCGATAGCCGGGTACTCGGACGTTTGGCTGGGGGTGGTAGAGGGGAGGATGAGCATTGTGAAGATTGACAAAAGGATCAACGTCTGGGAGATGGAGGAGTACGGGAGCGGGGTTTGGAAGCTCAAGAAGTGCGTCGAGATGCCGGAGGAGGAGGGTGGTGGTGGTGGCGGCGGCCAGCGAGGTTGTCACAGGAGAAACGTGCCGTTGGTCTACGACGGCCAGAAGTGCGCGATGCTGACATGGACGGGGGACGCGCCGGGGTCGGGGTGCGGGCTGGCGGTTTACCGGTTTGGGTCGGGGCGGTGGGATCCCATCCGGAGGTTGCAGGAGTGGATGGACAACGGCAGGCACTTCTGCCCTTATATCAGCCACAGCATAGGAGCGAATTTGAAGCCTGTTTTACCTCAGGAGGTTGATTTTCCTCGTAAAAGGGCTAAAGTACGTGCTTGATATATAACTACATATTAAAATGGTTAATTTGAAAAAAAAAAAAACTTCAAATATATAGCGTCGCGGGAAAGAAAATGTTAGCAAGCAAGAGCCTGTTGTTCTCCCAAACAAGAAAATGTTAGCGTAGCGGAGACGACAAATATTCAACCAGAAAACTAGTGGGGTGACCTTTGTATCGTGGCAATTACTGAATTTTAAGTGGACGATTATGATTTTTTTCAAGCACAAATTACTAGGGGCTAGTGAAATTCATAAAGATACGGTGAGTGTTAGTCTATAATGGGTCATATTAGCAAAGTGATATTTTAATTAGATCTTTTTATCAATATGACATTTGAAATAGGCAACTCAATGTTAAGATATTGTAAATGAGTTAAAGATGCAACAATATCCAAATTTTTATCGACGACTAATTCTCCAGCAAAGATATTGGTCTTCTTCTTCTTCTTTTTTATTTGGCTAGGAAATTTCTTCTACTGCTCTGGCCTCTCCAAATTATTGAATAAATATCTAATCTAGCATAATGTGGCAAAAGAGATATCATTTATGTGAAATTAACCGTTTAAAAAGTTTCCTCTTTTCTATCCACACTCCATCTAGGATTTTTGCTAAGTTTAAGGGTCGATGGGAGCTTTTGAAGGGAGAAATGGGGAGGAAATTGAGAGGAATCAGAGAGGAGATGGTGACAATGGTGCAGGTCATTGATGGTAATGGGCTAAGGCCTAAGGGAAAGGAGTGAGAATATGAGGAGTTGATGATAGAGTGTGGATTGAGAAAAAAATAAACATTTTAAAAGGGTCATTTCGCACAAATCTCCTATCTTCAGGTGTAAATTCAATGATTTTGAGAGATGAGGGGTAGAAGAAAACTTTCCAGTAAAAAGTAGTTGTTCCTTGCCAGAAAATTACTAGTTGACGGAATTTTGAGTCTTGTTGCACACTAAAAATGCCTTAATCGTAGAGTTACATATTTAAAATTTGGATAATTTTAGAAAACCCCGTCAACTAAGGGGGTCGTCTCATAAAACCCCCTCAGCCATTTTAACTTTAAAAACCTCCCATCAATTATGGAGATGTTGTAGATAACCCCCTTAATTCTCAAAAAATTATTTATATCCCCTCAACTTTTCTCACTTTACCTCCTAAAACTAATATAATTTAAATCTAGATGAACAATTTATCTAAATGACCACACTATACATACGACATTTAATTTTTTTTAACCATATTGTTCGTTTTTAACTTTTTTGGTTAAAATAACTTTCTCTTTTATTTTCTCCCACTTCTTATTCCTCCATCTTTATTGCTAGGTTTACGTGCAAATCTAATTTTTTTCCTTTCTGTTTTGAAACAATAAATTTTTTTTATTTTCTGTTCATCCATGCTCGTAATGTTTGAAAAAATTAGAACTTTTAAATTTCTTTTGAAGATTAGTTTCCTCATCAAAACCTATCGGACCGAAGTCTAATATTTTGATGGGGTTAGGTTTTTTTAACTCACATGATGTTTTTCAACTAAGGTTATTTTAGTCATTGCATATATCAAATTAATAGCATACGGGTTATTGGAACAAAAAATAGAAAGATAAAGGGGGTTTTGTGATACACCTCATAGTTAAGGGGAGTTTAGCCATATTTTAAAAGTTGAGAGGGATTATCTACAACACCTCAAATTTGAGGAGGATTTTCTGAAGTTAAAATAACTAAAGGGGGTTTTCTGAGACAAGCCTCATAGTTGAGGGGGGTTTCTAAAATTTCCCTTTAAAATTTCCTGGTGGTAAAATGGGTCTAACTAAAATGTCAATCCGCTAATTTAGCTATTTAGAATAAATCACAATCATCCACTGGATAATCAAATAAAAAATAGTAGTCTCCCCAAATTCATATGCTATTTTTTTCATCGGATTCTTAAAAATTTACGCTTCTACCTTCCTTTGGATATGATTTTGTTTTTGTGACTTTCCTAAAAAAATCCACCAGAGAGGGGTTCGCAGTTTGCTTCTACCCCTCACGTCATCTCAAAACGAAGCGCACATATAAACTTCATAATAAAATCTAGCAAATAACAGGTTACAGTCATTGCGGAATTAAAGCAAACAGGTGGTGGGTAAACTCACTTTGAGACCCTCCTCGATTCGGCAGCCGCCGCTTGCCGCTGACAGTCTGTTTCTATTTGTGCGCAATGGAAGGAGGAACTAGCGAGTAGCAAAAGAGATTTTGAGTTTTCGGGGCTTTGGTCGATGCCGAATTGGAAAATATTCAAGTAATTGAGAGGCTCTGGGTTCAGCTTCATTTGCTTTAGGGTTTTCATATAGCATTTCAGATCATTGAATCCTGTATAAAATACATTAGAGTGAATGAACGTTGATATTTAAGATGTCAAATATAAATGTTGGTCTTTGATATTTTCTGAAGGATAATGAATGCTCACAAACTAGGCTGTTGATCAGAATTGATACTTGTAAGGCAGAAACACTAATAAGTTAAAAAAAACAGAGAGAGAGAGAGAGAGAAAATTATGTACATTGATTCAAAGCTAGTGGAAACTAGAAACGTTCTTAATCTAACAAATTATTCAAGAAACAAGAAAAAAAAAGTGCTGCTTTTCCCCTCAATTTCTCACGGCAACCTTGAAATGTAATCTTGAGGATCCCTGGGAAGAAACACAGGGAGCTGCTGAGATCCCCTCCCGCTCTCTCCTCCTCCATTTTGCCGCTGTAAACTCCGGTCAGTGCCTCCACCAAGGAGAGGACCGCCGAAAAATATCGACTGCCCAGTATACAATAGCTCGGTCTGATTTCCGACCCTAACCCTAGACGACGACGCAGTATTGTTCTGGGATGACACAAACCGGCCAGCTTCCTGATCCCAATAAACCGATGAACTCAAATTACTCATTGTATTCGCGACGCTCCTCAATCTAGCATCAGGTTCTTCCCCATCGTTGGTCCTCACCGACCAAGGAGAACGACTCGCTGACGTCTGATATATTGGGTTGAAATGCCGTTGATCCGATACAGAAATTAGGGCGCTAGGATGACGAGGACTGCTTAAAGTGCTCGGCGTCTGTGGATAAGGGCTCCTCAAGGGAGAAGATCGCTGTGTTCCCGCTCGAGTATCCCCGTGGGACCCAATATCTGCAGTTGCGCTGCTTCGGCTGCTGGCGTTTCCAGTGGAGTAATGATCGGTGTCATAATTAGCTCGAGAGCCAATAGGTCTCAACACTGAAGAAGATGCTCTTGCTTTTGCTGCAGCCTTAACGGCTTCATTTGAATCGAGCTTCGCGAGTTTCCAGGCACTGATGCGAACTGGTCGTTTTAGTTGTTTCTTCCCTCCTCTGGATGGATTGATGGCGTCAGGGTCTACAGTTGAAGGGACTCGGTTTGGTTCCAAGTGTGGGATAATCTCGTCCTGCAGTATAGGCAACTTGGATGTACACACGAGAGTCAGTGAGATGACGAGAGTTTCAGTTGGGTATTTTCAGTATTAGTCTCTTACATCTTTCATATTTTGAAATTAGTCCCTCCAATTGCAATTTCGTCTCTCAATTCTTAAGTGCTTTTGAAATTGCTAATAGGTCTCCCACCCCCACCCCACCCCCAAGTTTCTTCAAATTGACCCCTCTTTCCAAGTTGACCTCACTAATTGCCATTTCAATGATTTGAGGGACTAGTTTCAGAACATGAAAGATTTAACGAACTAATATCAAGAAAAATACTTTCTGGTTTTAGAGTTTGGAGCTATGAATTTTACCTGGTGATCGATAAATATTCTTGGGGGCGTGCACCATGCACCACTGCCTCTGTACTGAAGACCGAGAGAGCTACCACTTATCGCAGTTATGACAGAGCTCATAGGTGAAGAAGCAAGGCTTTGAGGGTCATCGTTCACAGATGGGCCCGGTGGTTCGCTCTGGGTTCTCATTGCAACAACATACTCATACGTAGTGATGCCCTATGAAACAGACGGGAATTATGCATAGAAATAGCATAAAGAGAACAGAGAAATTTGAGGATTTTGAAACCTTTCGGATCAGTATCATGTGGAAAAAGAACAACTCCCCGAGAGGAAAAATAGCCAGAAATGAAAGTGTTGTAAATAGGGCCTGAAAAAGAGAAACATGTCATAAGAAGACTTTTTATGGCACATAAAATTAGTAAAGAGCGAGATAGTATCACAGTAATTGATTACTCTAGCTACCCGTATTTAAATAAACTCATCTCTGATGATGTATCATTCCAAAACATCAAAACGGAAGTAATTTTTGTGTGTGAGAGAATGGGATTTATCCACCTCATTCATTCTGGGGAAAGTAGGAAAAGAAAGAAATCTCAAATAACATAATTTTTTCTTCAAGTTAATATAAATGAATAATTCCCAAACCAAGTATCTAATAAACTTATTTCTCACATACTTGATTTGACTTTCTAGCCTCACATACATAAGTGAAGCAATTTGATCTGAGCTGTTACCATGTAACATCATATCAATATTAGAAATAAATCATGAAATTAGTCCCTAAGAAAAAATGCACAGTAACAGACCACTACATATCGATGTAGATAGTTAAAAGATGCAAGAGATTTTCACCTTCCTATTTTACTGCTTTTTGTTTGAGATTTCAGAGTAGCATGGTTAGAAATGACAAGATATCTTATTAGGAAGTAGTTATTCTTCTTAAATAGCACTGAAGTAGATTAACATAGTGGGTACTAACGAATAAAAAATGTGGTTCACAATTCAAAATGAAAGAATAATTTTGATCATGCAATGCTCATACATACCACAATGGTAGCAAAAGGAGCTCGAGAGAAACCCTCCCCTAGTCTGTTAGTTATCTGACTTTCAATTGCCCTTTTGTTGGTGAAGCATCGGACAAAGACAGCACTACCAACACCACTTTCAACAGCTAGCTGATAAATAAATCAGTACACAGAAAAATCTGTTACATCACTTGATAACACCAAAAAACAAATACACGATATTAGCTGCTCAGTTATGTTACTTACCCAAGCAATGCTCATGCCCATAAGGAAAATAAATGTGATATAGTTTTTCCTCCCGACGCAATTGTTTAACCACTGCACCAAAAGAGATGGCCATTTATTTTCAGACAAGCCTTAAAGTCAAAAGAAAATATTCTAATTTAAACTTTGTTGTGTACCCGGCAATGATGATCAAATCCATCTACACATTTGTCACAGTTTCGGCAGTGTTTGCTGAACTTGCGCACCTAGATGTAAATTGCACGTAAAAAATAATAAAAATTTAAAGGTGAAAATGATCCAGCTCTCTCTTTTGGTTTTAATGATAGGTTATATACCCTATTGGATTAGAACATTAAAAATTAAGATTGCGTAACCATAAAAAATTTTAGAGGGAATTAAGAAATAAAATATCACTGGTACCGAGACCAAGTGAAACCATGAAGCACAAAATTGAAGGAATTTCTATAGCATATGATCAGCTTTCCTTATTGTGCAGAACTTTACTGGTCAAAACAAAATAAGAACTACCCACATACTTGCAGTTCCTCATTATAGTTAAACACTATGGCAGTTCCTCGTTGGTGCATTTGAAAGGAAAACAAAATTCCAGAAATTTTTTTGAAAACTGGAAAAATAATATAGGTATCAGTTTTCATCAAATTACAGGCATGCGACTTTTAGAAACAAATCAAAACAACAATGACCTTTAAGTATTGTCAGAAAGACTCTAAAATAACTTACTAGGAAAAAATCATACTAAGAATTGCAAGTTGATAGCCCATAGAATTTCACACCTCAGCGTTACATAACGTGCAGAATAATGCCTCCTCACTGCCCGCGTGTTGCTCGCCAGTATCATCATCTTTGCGGCAGTCTTCTTTTGCAATTAAAGCACAAACAAAACATCCAATTGCTGAACAGGTTACACATTTATGCTTACTGATTGTTTCTTCAGTCTTCAATCCTATCTTACTGGGCTCTTGTAGAGATATTTCATCCCCTATTTCCCAAACAAGATATCCACAACGGTTATGAGCTACTTATCTTTTTGAGAGGTATATTGCGGATTGATCAAGAAAGTAGTGAAGCATACTCTGTGATTTATAACCCGGTAGGCCTTCACAGGTTATCAGGATTCCAGGATCAGCAGGATCAATCGCAGTGCATCTAACATAGAGAATTAAGACAGAAAGTGCCTGGAAGATAATGTATAGTGAATATGTACTGGCCTACATGATAATTAAAAAGTTCAACCGTGAACTTATCATGATCATAAATATTTTGACCCAATAAAAGAATATGCTTACCAAAGTACTATAAACAGCCACAGCCACATATTCATATATATCTTTTCCAAGAAACGGAGCGAAAAATGCATAAAAAGCAATAGACAGCAGGAAGAAGACCGTTATTGCCACCACCTGTGAGTAAAAACGTTCATGGATTAAGGAGTTCAATAATTAACCACATAAATAACTATCAACCCAAAAGAAAACATGTCTCAGAATGAAAGTTCATAAACAAAAGTAACAAAATATTTATGTCAGAAACAGATTATAATCATAGTAGAAGTTTAAAAACATATAATAATTATAGAAGAAGGCTAATAGAAGAAGTTTAAAAAACTACGTAATTCCTTGAGAACTCTGATTTAAAACCATGACTAGACATAAAAGCAGCTAGCTATCAGGAGTAACATCCTGCGAATCATTACATAAATGAAAGGTGAAATTTCTTTCACAGTTATCTGATGGTATCAATTGAAATGAAAGCTAATTGACTTGACATGCTTTTACATTACTTCATCATAGTCAGATGGTTATTTGATGCTTTAGAAACCCACAAGCAACTATAAGAGCATTCTAGAACCTAGAATAGAAATTGTCACATATTAAAGAGTCAATAGTATCTTTAATCCTCCATGTTTATGTTTTTAAATGTTGTGATCTAACTATGAATGAGCATGGTCAGCCAAAAATGATAGAACAATGAAAAAGAAGGACAACTAAATCCGCTGTCGTGTAGCCAAAACCGCCTATAGGATAGAGTCAACCTCATCTTCTCCATTTTCTTGATAGCAAAATAGCAAATAATGAAGCCCAACTACTAATCTCAATCCTGATCCCAAGAGGGATAACTTATTTCCCGTTATCCAAGATGCTCTCTTGAATGTTAAAACCTTATCTCTCTCACACGAAGGATCTTCTTCCTCCCTCAAGCTTATAGAAGAGCCCCAATGGCTTCTCTCCCTTTTGAGAGTCTCTATTTGTTCCTCGAATGGGATGTTCCTCCTTCCTCGAACCTAGAGGGGCCTATGAAGTATATGGCCAATTCAGTAAGCCATAACATGATTAAGAAAATATCTCCTCAATATGATGGATTCTTAAAGGAGAAACAATACACGTCTATTGTGATTAATAAGTAAACCGAAAATCCTTCAAATTAGTTCATTTAGTATTGCTAGTTTGCTACTAGTTGATAACACTCATTTTCTAGTGTTATGAACATGCCAAAGGAACATTTTATAACTTAACTAGCATATGTTGATGTTATAGATTAATTTCCCTGGTGCTCTTGTTTCTTTATTTGACCAATCTTCATGTACCTAAGTCCTTGAACATACTGTACTGTTCAACATTACAATTTAAACACCCTATGCGTAATTACTTTCCGGGGCATAGAGACTAAATCCAAGAACGTATACTAATCCAATGATAGAGTTTTAAGTCCTCGAAAATGGACAAGAAAAAGATAAGAAACAGGCAGGAAAAGGAAAATCAGAGAATGATCAGTGAATAAGAAAAAAGATGATTAGAGGAGGGAAGAAAGTGACTCATCAGTTTGGGAACAGAGATGCATTCTCAATTGATATCGCGTTCAACTTATAAACAATTTAGTTCTCTCTGCCAAAAGGAATAATGACTGACTAAATGGTTTGTGAGATGTCAGATATTTTTGCAGTTTTTTGTTAAAACAAGTAGGTAAACAGAAAAAAAAACAAAGACCAATTAACATCAATATTAAATCCTCAAGCATAATCCAATCAATAATTCCCATGTTCAATTGCACACGAATAAGACCTTCACCCAAAAAACAAACAAATGTTGGGAGTAGTGTTTCTAGATTACAAATAGTGGCAACCACGAAATCAGTCGCCCATAAGGATGCTAGTTTGTATTTTGAAGTAAGGTAGATACGAGAATTCAATTCACGTCTAAAAGCTAGCTTTTAGAGGGTGGGAATATAAATTCCTTATAAACCCACAATTGATTCCAAATTTGGTCAGTATGAAACTTAATGGACCCTAATATAAATGTGAGGTTGGGTCAGATACCATTTGTGAGAGACTTATGAGAACACTCCTTTAAAAGCTAGTTTGTTAGAGGGAGTGAACCCAAATACCATATAAACCGACAATTGACTCCCTACTATGGCGAAATTCTAGCTAGATTGTCGCGATTCTAGGTCCATAGATTGACATTGTGTATGCTATGTTCATGAGTGACGAATGTATTTGCATAGCATAAAATTAATAGAAAATAATTGAAAGGTAACCCAAAACATAATAAACTATACAGAATTTGGTTCGAGTTAGCCTAATATACATTACCCTTTCCTTCTGAATTATTTTCTTCTTTCTTCACTTATAAACACAAAATAAAAATTAAATACGTCCTTAACAACAAACCCATTACCCAAACAACACCATAATCCATTACCCAAACAACACCATAATCCGCATTACAACACAATCCACCGAAATTCATACCAAAAATGTCAGCACCAGACAAACCCAGATCCAAAAACACACTAAAACATCAAAAAATAAATAAAGTAATAATTTGATTTATACCTGAAAAGAGTGTGCAGGGAGTTGCCAACCATGACGCCTCGCCATGACTATAAACCCAAATGCAGCTCAAAAAAAAATCAACAAGCGTTGCACACTGATTTCACCAAAACCCTACTGGGTTTTTGACTTTGATAGAAAATTTCGATCTGGGCCCATAAGATCAAAACTTTTGGCTTTTGGGTCCAAAGGGGTTTGAAGGCGGAGGCAAGTGGAGGAAAGAGATGGAAAGGGTTTTACTGCTGAGAGTCGTTTTGTTTTTGTCTCCTTTTCCCTTTTATTATTTCTTTGATTGATTTTATTTTATTTTATTTTTTAAAGAAAGCCGGCTGTGGTGTAAAATTACTGCATTAGCCCTGGGTCTATTTAGAATTGCTTGCATTTTTCGCAGGAGGTTGTTCGGTTCACTAAAAAGATAGCTTTTAGAAACAAATGTTGCCATAAGATTTATAACATTTTAAAACTGGTTAAAATATTGTCCTTCAAATCTTTTAAATGTTTTTAAATTAATCCTTCTATTTTTGTAGCTATGGGCTAATTTCATAGATCTTAAAAGATTTAGAGGACTAACTTAAAAATATAAAGATTTAAAAAAACTAATTTCAGAACACTTATTAGTATTTGAGGAATAATTTCAAATATCAACAGACTAATTTCCAAAATAGAAAAGGCTATTTTGGAAAGTAATATGGAAAAACCCATTGGAAAATTGCCGTGGATTTCCTTCCTATTCATGATATCAATTAGCAATATTTATATATTCAGTAATCATTAAACAGTAGTTTCGGTGATATATAGCCTAGAAGTAGGAACTGAAGATATTTTGTATGGTCTCAACCAAATGTTCCATATTCTACATTTTTTTTATTTTTGAAATTTTTAACATCGTTATTTTTAAAATTAATTTCTCATGTCGGATCATTCTCAACTTGGTGAAGAAAAAATTCATCATTGGCAAAAATAATCCCATAATATAATAGGAAAATAGATTATCAACAAGGTAATTTTTTGCTGAATTTGTAATGGTGGCATCAACTCCTGTAATTATTACATGAATGACGATCAAAACTACTAACTAATAAATAGAGGGGGGACAAGTGAGGTGTCCCCCTCCTATTGGATAATGAGTTGGGCATCATTTGAGTTGGTCATCATTAATGATGCCCAACTCATTATCCAATAGGAGGGGGACACATCATTTGTCCCATCTATTGGTCCCATATTTTGGGTCCTTGAAGAATTTTTCCTAATAAATATATCACTAAGGAGTTGTTTGGTTGTTTGTTGGTAAAGTTGTGTATTTATGACACAACTTGGAAAGTTGTTGTCGGCCTCATTAATTTCATTGAGCAACTTTCTTTGTTTGTTTTTTATTCCATTGGAATCATAAATTGCTTGTTTGGTTTGCAAAATGTAACTTTAATTACTTGTTTGGAAAGTGTAAAAAGTGGTTATTCTGTGGTTCCTACTCAAATGATTTCATTGGCTTAGCCCCCTCACTTTTGACACATATGTTAGTTTTCCTTCAAAATCAGACCATTTTGAAGGGATTTGTGAATCCATGTCACCTCAGCATAGTAAAGCATTTTACACTATTTTCACAACTGCAAACAAACAATTAAAAAAGAGGAAAGTTGACATTAAGACCCACTTTTTTACCATTTCCATCCTTTTACATAGTAAAAACTAACAACCAAACAGCCACTAAAGACGTGAGTACGTAGTTACTTTTTGATGGTAACGCTCTTGATCCAAGTGGCGGTGAAAGAAGTGTGTCTACCTTGTTTTCTCCACCTAATCCTTTTGCGCTCAAGTGCTTGCCTTTACTTGGCAAAATTTTAAAGTCGCCCATTGCATGATGTTCAAAATTTGTAAGGGTCAAAGATCATCCTTATTTTTAATAAGAAAGTGCTTGCTTTCTTCAAGTGGAATATTGACGAGTAGCGTGCACCTACGATTAGTATAATAGGGCCCACTAAAATCTAAATCAATTTTAAGATTATTTTTGCAAAGGAACGTGTTTGCACGCATTACATAATGCGTCCATGCATGGCTCGCATCGTAGGCACATGCGCATGTATGGCGGGGATCAGGCAACATACTCATTACCTTAAGTTTTTTCTCTTAAAAATTTTTTAGTTATTTATACAAATTATATGGAGAAGAGTTAGGTAAGATAAGATGAAGTTCATGGGAGGTTATGTGAAAGAACTCATAGTTCTGAGCAGTTATGCAAGACAAATAAAGTTCACGAGGGTTATGTACAATGCCCCCAAAGTGTAGGGGTTTTTGTGAAATTAACCCTAATTTTTATCGAATTGGACATTTTGCACAAAATAACTATAAACACTTTGCATCAGAAAAGCAATCCCAAATTTTAGATCAGTATAAACCGCCGACTATTACAAAATACCCATAAATTGAATACAGTGATTTTGTTTTTACCCAATCATGAATTTTCATGCAAAACTCTAAACTAGCATGAATTGTTAAGTTACTCTGAGGGAACTACTACGTACTTACAAGTTTACCATAAGACTATACATATTTTAGGCTAAATTGTACTTAAATACCCTATAGTTTAGGTCACACTTAAATGTCCTGAGTTGCAAATGTTCACGCTTTAATACCCTAAAGTTTTGAAATGTTGCACATAAGTACCCCATAGTTTTTAAAATGTTGGACGTTTATGTCCTTTGTTAGTGGGCCATTAGGATATTTTTAGAATATTCCCTTGTGACCTATCACATGATATTATGATACATTTCTATACCCCCAATGTTTATCTAATCCGTTTCATCTAATTTTTACCCTATCCTCACATTGTCTTCTAACTCCCACATTCCTTTGAAAATCCAACTTAATTTGCACAAGCTCGAAAAAACTTTAGAATATTTAAGTGTGAAGTTTTACAATTGTGGGAAGCGATATTTAAGTGCAGTTTAGCCTATATTTCATGATAGTAGTTGGTTTCCCCCCTCAATATTTTGAAAGTTCATGAAAACTTCTCTTATGTAAACAATTTATGATATTTTTATCCATTGTCTCAGTGGTTGGTTAGTTTAGCCAAACTCTACCTTGTTATTTTAATATGCGTCACTCATTGTGTCTTTAATTATTATATGAGAATAACGAGTACCATATGAGTATGAAAATGATTCTCTCATATATAGCATACAACTGAATTTCGATCGGGTAAGTGAATAAAGAGGATTCTTCTTTATTACTTGACTTAATCACAACAAGATTAGTCATATGATATGGAAACTGCCAAATGCTTAAAAATAAAATAAAATAAAAATAAGAAAGAGAATAAAAATCACTAAACGCTAAAAGAAGTGCCCCTTAAGCCAAAAAAAAAGTTATAATTGAAGTAGACTTGGGGACCCAGTAGCAACGATATGCATGATTTGACGATTAATCTCAAAATATGAAAGATAAAGGGACTAGTTCCAAAATAAAACCTGATCAACAAGGGATGGATTGGTAATCCTAAATGCCCTTTATGTCAAATGGATACGGAAACTCACGATCATTTGTTTCTAAATTGTCCTTTTGCTCGTACAATATGGAATACTCTCCTCCCCCTCCTCCCAGCTAACTGTCGGCCTACCAACATGGAAGATTTGATATTCCTCCATGATTCTCCGGGTCTCAGTCCTGATATCAAAGTCATTTGGAAGATTCTATTGCCTTGTGTATGTTGGTGGATATAAAACAGCAGAAACTCAATCATTTTTAAAGATTGCTAGTTCAGCCCTCTTAACATTGCTTCTAACATTGCGAGATATACTATTTTCTGGTCAGGTGCAAAAGAAAAAAGAATGGCAAGGAGGCTTCGTAGAGCCGCATTCAACCTTGACTTTCAGGAGCTAGCAAAGAAGAATATCCAAGATACTTTAGGCGACAACTTCGCCAATGATCCATAGGTCCTGATCCAGTCTCGTCCTAAGACAGATGATACTTTACCAAAAGATGGCTTCCCTCTGTAGTTAGTTTTTTTAATCTTAGTAGTGTTGTTTCTCTGGAAGTTTATATTTTTCCTGTTGAACACGTGTTTTCTTGATTTTTCTCTCAGTTGGGGCTATGTCGTGGGTTTAGTTTGGTAGGTGACGACAATTGTCCGCTCCTTACATGTTTCTCTTACGGTGTTCCTCTAACTGGATATGATGTAAATCTTTAAGTATTAGTTTTATATATAATTATGATCAGGGTACCTCACCCTGGTTTTCAGCTCAAAAAAAGTTCCAAAATAAAACAAAAGCAAACGTAAAATCAAATAAATCTGAAGTCTTAGCCTCTATATTAGTGGGGAAAAAATCCATTTCGTGATCGACGACCCCAGGCCCAGAAACCCAGTCTTTAATGCTAGTTTCCTCTTCAATTGAGAACGAATTAAAATAGAATGTCGACGGCAAGCGGTGGCGGGCCTGGCGGCGGAGGGAGGAGGCGAGAATGTTTCCAATGCGAGTTTTGTGTTCTAGTATACCATTTATTTTAATTCCTCACCGACTGTAATTGTTAATCTGCTAGCTTATTCTTTAAGTTTGTGTTATAATATAACTTTTTACGGTCTTGGGTTCAATTTCGGGCTTGGTTATTCAAAATATAAAAAAAAGCTTATGTACGTGTTTTTGTTTTCAAATGATAACGAGATAGGAGAAAACCACTTTCACCGTGTCAAACAACAATTGAAAAGCTAGAGGAAGAGGCTAGATGCACTTGGATTATTAGAAGAAGAGCACATTTTTTACTTTTGAATTAATTTTCTTCTGGTGTGAGTATCAGCCAAGTAGACTCGGTGGCCTACCCCAACCCCTCGTAATTTAAACCCAAGTGAATAGCATATATGTCGCAATGTCTAATAATTAAAAATTAAAAATAGACGTGATATAAACACGGTTAATGATTTTTTATGACATTCATCATGAATTAAGTGGGTAGGTTGTGGAGGATGCAACTTTACAATTTTGTTGATGAACATTTAATAGTTTATCTGCACCCATATATACAATTTTTTAATCCAACTTATACACCCAAGTTGCAATTAAGAATTAAACCAAAAAGAAATAATCAATGTATTTGATCACGTACCACAAACGTGCATCCGACCTATTACAAGGAAACACCCCTAAAAATGTTTTTGTCGGGTCTGGATCCCCCTCCAAATGGGTTTGTGGGATCCGACCCAATGTGTTCTAAACTTCAGTTGGTATTTGCTAGCTTAATCTTAAGTTTTGAGAAAAATTACAGATCAAATCCAAAGGAAAGTAGAAGCATGAAACTTTTGGAATCTGATGGAGAATTTTTTTGCGTATTGTTTGTACCTGCAGTTGGGTATCAATAAGTTCGGCATCATCTCCTTTTTTTCATTCAACCGCACGGATGCATCTAATCGTTTCTCTTTGTGGAGACAAAAGAGAGCAATTAGCATGCTTAAGGGGTATATTAAAGAGAGCAATCAAATTGAAAGAAAGTTCACGAATTGATTGGGGTTTTTTTTTCCTTCCTAAATTGGATTCTTCTAAGGGCATGTATAAAAAAATTTAAAAAAGGAAAAAAAAACTAGGATTTAAATCAACGGAAAACTTGCATATAGCTGTTACATAATTGTGAATCATTTGAGAGTCTGTTGGATTTGGATCAAGGGACGGTTTGATATTGTTGGAGCCTAGAATTTATGATACTTATAGAAGCCTGTAGGATTGGCAAGAATAGCAGGTTTGGGCTTAGGAACTTAGTTTGGCAGGTTGGCGGTCAACCGCGGGTCTTTGCGGTCGACCGAAGTCGTGCACGGGACCTCACTGTGCCTCTGGATCTCTGGCGGTCGACCGCGAAAGTTTCTGCTATCTTGGGAAGTCTCTGGAGTTGATGCGGTCGACCGTGGCGGTCAACCGTGGCAGTCGACTGTGATACCTGCGCGGTCGACTGTCACAGTCGACCGCCGAAGCGGTTTTGGGTTGGGCTTGATTTCCAGACCCGTTTCGTTTGGGAGTTGATATACCCTTAACTCGTTTTTAGGGTTAATGCAAGAGGGTTTTAGCAGCCATTGAGAGGGGTTTTGTGGGCTTCTATTGTTGGAGTATTTGGGAGAGATCAAGAGTGATTTGTTGTGGGTTTTGTTGAGATTTGTAACCCTAGTTGTGTCCCCTTGATTTCTAATAATGAAAACTCCCCCTTCCTTTCCCCATGGACGTAGGCATTCGCCGAACCACGTTAAAACTGGTGTATCTTATTTTTGGCATTGATTTGGTGTGCTTGCTCTTCTCTCTCGGCTATTTGGTATTGGATCTCGGCATCGGAGTTTCCCCAACAAGTGGTATCAGAGCTCCGGGTAACGCTTGAGCTTTTTTAGAGGAGTAGATCAGTTGGGAAGTTCATCTAGAGCTTCGGTTGGTGTTAAAGATGAGATCTTTGTGGTAAAGTTTTTATCTTTTCAAGTTGGATCTATTTCTTGTTTGTTCCGCAATTGTTATTGGGTACTTTGAGATATATGGCCGGGAAAGATAAAGGTGGGGAGGGTTCTTCTAGTGTGAAGACCGTCCAAAGTTTGAGTATCCATTCTATGAAGATAGATGTGAAGAAGTTCGATGGCACAAATAATTTTGGACTTTGGAGATACGAAGTCTTGGATGCGCTAAATGCGCAAAATTTAGAAGAAACGTTAGAGTTGGACGGGAAACCGGACGACATTAATGAGAAGGTTTGGAAAAAAATGAATAGAACGGTGTGTGGTGTGATTAGGTCTTGTCTCACTCAAGATCTAAAATATGATGTGATGAATGAGACTTCGGCTAAGAAGATTTGGGAAGTCCTAGAGGGCAAGTATTTGACGAAGAGCGTCGAAAATCGCTTGCATTTGAAAAGGAAGCTTTATCGTTTCCAATTGAAGAATGGGACATCCATTAGTGATCACATGAACCACTACACGAAGCTTCTTGTGGATTTGGCGAATGTAGATGTCATGGTTGAAGATGAGGACAAGACGTTGCTATTGTTGAGTTCCTTGCCCGACGAGGAATATAAAATCTCCATCCTTACTCTTATTAATGGGAAGTCATCTCTTTCGTATAGTGAGGTCACCGCAACACTTGTGAATTATCAACTTCGTAAGAAGGACAAAGAGACTTCCATTGAGCCGGTAGCGAGGGCATTAGTCACAAGAGCTAAGAGTCCAAACCGTGGTAGAAGATCGTAGTCTAGAGGGGCACATCCTGTAGTTGGTAGGAATCAGTGTGCCTTTTGTAGAGAGGATGAACATTGGAAATCTGAATGCCTAAAATTACAAGCTGGGAAGAATAAGAAAAAAGCTATTCAAGCTTCAGAGTTGAATGTTGCCAAGGCTAGTGGAGACATTTTAGATTCATATTCTTCGGGCTATTCGTACCTAGCTCTTCCGTCAGTTGGTGTTGCTGACTTCATCGAGTGGATGTTGGATTCAGGTGCTACTTACCACATATGTCCTAGGAGGGATTGGTTCTCCAGCTTTTAGGAATTGGAAAGAGAGAATGTTGTGCTCATGGGTAATGATCATAAATGCCCTATTGGTGGTATCGGTACCGTTCGGATTCGGATGAGTGACAGGATGATTCGGGAGTTGATTGAAGTGAGGTTCGTTCCTCAACTGAAGAAGAACATCATTTCACTTGGGGCATTGGAGGCAGCAGACTATAGGGTGATCTTGGTGGATGCACGCTTGAAGGTCACATTGGGTCCATGATTGTGATTAAGGACGTCAGAAGGAGCAACTTGTATTATTTGCTTGAGAGCATGGTGATTGATAGAGAGCTGACGATTTCTTTGGCTAGACTGTGGCATTGTTTGTTGCTGGGATATATGATTGGTTATGTCGTGCATAGATTGTTGAGGAGTGCTATGACCTATAGATTAAAGTCCTTTGAGCACATTGGGATGAGCGAGAAGACCGAGATGGAGTTTGGCACTTCTATCCATCGATTGAGGGGTCTTATTGGAAGTGTTCAGTCAGGCATTGGGGGGCCTTCTAAGGAAGCATCATTGGGAGGTAACTGATATTTTGTTTTCTATGTTGAGGATTATACTAGACATTTATGGGTTGCAACCAAGTCCCGTTGGTATGAAGCCCTAGTAGTCCGCAACAGTTGGAGGAGGTGTATTGGCAGAAAGGTTACCCATCGTACTAGTTCTAGTAGGGGTTCTTTTTGGTATTTGTACCGAGCTCATGACAGTTGGAGACATTTCGTAGGAGAGGAGACAATGGGGCGACGAGATGAGATGACGGATTTGGTGAGCTATTCCTTTCTGGAGGAGGATCGACATTGATTGTCGAGCATTGGATTTGGTATTCAGGCTTCGGTATGTTTAGGTCATCTCATACATAGGTTGCCAACTGCTGCGTGTAGTGATTTTGGATCTGATGGAGCTGCTTCAGATTTTGGTTGGCGTCGGATATTTGGTTACCTAGCACTTAGTCACATCATGGATGTGAGATTGGATCCGATTGTGCATTTAGGATTCAGATGCTCATTTGGCTATCAGTTGGGAGCTTCTGATTCTGTTTTGAGCAGGTATGTCACTTTGGACTCTCGGCAGGTGAAGAGTGTTGATCAGATAAGTGGGATCTCGCAACGGGTGGAGGGTGATGCTACTCCATATTGGGTGTAGATTACTCCACATACTCCAGGTCATTCTGCATTGTTTGAGATTCTAGCTGAGGTGACACAGCGTGGGAGTCATTTGGATTCGGATGCTGTCACGCCCCGCTTCCCAAAATACCCGGGAATCGGAACGTGAACAAGCCCGCGACATATTAGATTGAGAAGAAATATACACTACCATTTTTTTCTCTTCTCAATCCAATACGCTAAGCGTCTGGAAATAAATACAATGCGAAGTCACAGGTCCCCGATCATAATCAGCAAGAATATAATGAACAACACAGAATAAAATAATATATATCACAAATGAATATTCATCCCAGACATAATATTCGGGTCAACATGCCCTTATACAAAACTATCTGAAAGAAACACTGGAGAATATAAAAATACATTGATCAAAAGGAAATGAAAGTGCTACAAAACAACTGAAAGGAATGACTAAGCTTCGGCTTCTTCTTCTGCTACGTTTGCAAGGCACTCATGCTGAGAATCCTCTAGCTCCTGGCGATCTCCCAGATGGACCTGTTCTTCTTCTAAGTCTGACGTACACCAGAGAAAATAGGTGTACGCCAGCGTGTATGGCACACGGTAAGACCCGACCCCACAAAGAAAATAGAACGAATGGAAATCCAACGCAAAAATGATACGATAACAGAAACAACAAAAAAACGTACAACTAAAATCCACAAATCAACATGAAAACACTACTAAATCATGATAACATAAAACATCCAGAATCGATCAGGTAACGAGATCATGTAGCTAGCGATCTGTCTAATCATCCAAATAACATGGGCATACAATAGATGGAATTAATACCTAAAAATCTACAATATGAGACGTAGTACGTCGAGCGAAATAATCCAAACAAGAAAACCCTCATGTATATACCATATGTCTCAAATTGTAGATAATTAAATATTAATCCCGATCTATGTATGAAAAGAACAACGCTGGTCTACATCTCATCAAAACTAACAAAGTTCACCATAAAGCACGCAAGCATATTATTCTTGTTTTACATGTTATTTGAATTGGGGAAGAATATTTTGATGTATATAATCAGGTCCCCGTAAAGTTGTCCGGGGGCCGCCTTCAAGTCAAGTATTGGCCCTCTGGCCCATGTACATAACACTCACGATATCACTATAACAAGAAAGCGCTGTGCCCGTTTATATACATGCTATATTCTCCGTCCAATTCCCCTTTATAACCCCATGTTGTCATATTAATTACGTAACTGTACATGAAATATTGTGCACTAGCCACGGAATTACCGTAGAACAACTTCTGTAAAACTATTGAAATAACCGTGACCCACAACATGTCCGATCAAGAGTGCATCGTCTAGTCAATGCTATAATAATAATAATCAAGGAAACCTCATACCGGGATATCGATATCAAGGGTACAGCCATGCTTTGAAAGCATGCTTATAAATCATACTTTTAACAGGAGTCGTCTTCATGTACAGTCTCTCCTATTGGATAACAACTAGGTGATAAAACAACAAGTTCTATACAATCATTCATCAACAAATCCCACGCATGTAATAACATATCACAGTTTAATCTATGCATGAAATTCATAACAGATCTAAAATTCTAATAAATGACCAATAAAATGGAATTCCACACGTACGACAAATATAAGAATAGATAATTCATAAATTCATTTTCCAAAATAAACTCCTTTTAAATAATTCTAAAAAAATATTTTTTAAATATTTTTTTAAATATTCTCTCTTTCAAAATAATTTCTTTTCTCACTATAATTAATCTAAAATAATTTCTTTTTCAAAATAAACTCTTTTAAAATAATATAATTATCTAAAAAGATTTTGCTGCCGAATTAAATTCTTTTAAATCATTATAATTTCCCTAAAAATGAATCCATTGCCGGAATAAACTCTTTACTTTATTTATTACTATAATATTTCAAAATAGTCTTTACAAAAAATTCTTTCTTTCAAAATATCTCATAATTAATTACAATATAATCGTCAAAATATCCTTTCATCACATACGGCTCAGAACACATATCATACCCCCTCTTTACGAATATAACCACTCAGTAATTATCTCATTATTACTACTAATATTACTCATCAACCAAACTACATAATAACAGTCTAATCTATGTAATTAATAAATACAGATATAAATAATGAAATGATAAATCAATCAAAGCGGGATCTTACATCGGGTTGTGTCGAACGATTCAACGTCGATGGCGCGGGTGAAGGACTGTCGGAGTTGGACAGCGACAACGGAGGAATTCGTCGGATAGCTGCTGCGGGAGAGCGGTGGTGATGATGGTGGCTGGAGGTGAAGGCGAGGGGACTGGCGTCGGGGTCATGGAGCAGCATGGGAGGGCGCTGGAGGCTATTCGAGGCGGAACGGGCGTGGTGGAGGTCGTCAAGGAGGTTGGAGCGGCGGTGGCCTCGTGGTGGATAAGCTGCTGTCGGAGCTGAGGTGGTGGAAGAGGATGAGGGCGGTGATGAAGGCGTGGATCTGATCGCGCGGCGGGTCTGGGGTGTGGCTGGAGGTTAGGCGTGGTTGGAGGCGTGAGCAGGGGGCTGGGCTCGTCGGAGCTCGGCTGAGCTCAGGGCGGTGGCTGGATGCTCGAGTGGGGGTCAATGGAAGGGGGTGAGCGGCAGTGAGGTGGGCTCGGCTGCTCGAGGCAAGGACTACAGCGGATCTGGAGCTCAGGTCGGTGCTCAGGCGGCTTGGGTGGTTGGAGCGGCGAGGGGTGATCGGGTTTGGGAGAGAACGAAGGAGAAGAGGGAGGTGATGTTGATGGCGGTGGTGTTTTGGGAAAGAAGAGAAAGGAGGGTGAATTATTGGAGAGAGAAAGAAAATCACGGGAGTAAAAAGGAATGTGTTAAATGTGATTATGGGCTTGATTGAGAGTGATTAAGGAATTGATTAGGGAGGGGTTATGGAAAGAATTCAAATGGGAGAAAAATAAGGATAAAATCAGGGAGAAAATCAGAGAGAAGATTAAGGAAATCAAATTAAAATAATTATTAACAACAATAATAATAATATCAATAATAAAAATTAAATATTAATTTAAAAAGTTTTTATCGTAACAATTAAATTTATAATTAGCAAAATAATTAAAATAAATATAAAACAGGATTTTTAAATCATAAAAATTCTAGAAAATCAAGAAAAATACAGATACTCTTTTAAAAATAATAATTAAATATTTTAAAATACTAAAAAATTATTTTAACTAGTATCAAAATTCACGATCATTACAGATGCGGATGATGAGTTGGTAGATTCGAGTGTAACTGGTGGATGTAGCTTGGATATGACCATTGGGTCACCTCAGGTGGAGGTGTTTGGATCGTATCAGTTTGGGGTCATTGGTGATGCTATCAACCGCATATTGGGTGTTGATGTTGGTGAAGAGTTGAGAACTGTTCTTTTGGATTGAGCGCCTTTGGAGGCCATTTGGGTGAACTACGTGAAGGCTTGATTCCTTGGGTAAGAGGATACATATGGAGTCAGTTTTGATGCAACCGATTTGGTGAGTAGGCACTATTGTTTTGGGTGAGTGTTCGCACTCCCGTATGGGTCTCGATTTGTTGTGGATGGAGTCCGTTGTCATGAGTCCGTTGCCATGGCGTACTGGACGCAACAAGTGATGCATTTTGGTGTGGTTAGTGTCGGATAAGTTTTGGCAAAACGTTCGCCGAGGTGGAGATTTGTAAGATTGGTAAGAATAGCAGGTTTGGGCTCTGGAACTCAGTTTGACAGGTTGATGGTCGATCGCGGGTCTTTGCGGTCGACCGAAGTCGTGCACGAGACCTCACTATGCCTCTGGATCTTTGACGGTCGACCGTGACGGTCGACCGCGAAAGTTTCTGCTGTTTTGGAAAGTCTCTGGAGTTGATGCGGTCGACCGTAGCAATCGACCGCGATACTTACGCGATCGACCGTCACGGTCGACCACCGAAGCGGTTTTGTGTTGGGTTTCGTTTCCAGACCCGTTTCGTTTGGGAGTTATATATATACCCTTAACTCGTTTTTAGGGTTAAGGCAAGAGAGTTTTAGCAGCCATTGAGAGGGGTTTTGTGGGCTTCTATTGTTGGAGAATTTGGGAGAGATCAAGAGTGATTTGTTGTGGGTTTTGGTAGATTTATAACCCTAGTTGTATCCCCTTGATTTCTAATAGTGAAAACTCCCCCTTCCTTGCCCCGTGGACGTAGGCATTCACTGAACCACGTTAAAACTGGTGTATCTTGTTTGTGGCATTGATTTGGTGTGTTTGCTTTTCTCTCTCGGCTATTTGGTATTGAATCTCGGCATCGGGGTTTCCCCAACAAAGCCAACTTAAGAACCTACTAAAAATACCTCTGTGATAACTATATAGCAAAAGCTGCTGCTAAAAGCAATTAACGTGTTTAGTAGAACATTATTTCAAGAGCTCATTATGTGTGAAAAAACCAAAATACACATAGTTTTAGCTTCATATTTATTGATAGTAAAAAATATTGTCAAAATCTAAGGGTATATATATGGTATATAAAGTACAACAAGCAGGAGTTGCTTGCATATTCAAGTTGCTTCTAAAGCAATCCCCTACAAAAGAAAAAAAATTTTAATAAGTATGCAATTTTTTTTTACCAAACATCATTATTGACTACTTAAAAGGAAAAAAACAGAAGCACCGTAGAAAAGCTACACTTAACAAGGTCTTACACATTACATTGATCCAACATCTTATTTCATCTTTATAGCCGGAAACTTTGTAGTCACCTTACAAAAAAGCACACTGTATACCATACGTAAATGTTTTAGTTTTTGCCTAGAACCAAGAGCATTCTAACAATATCAAGGCACTGTTTGGCAACAAGAGATTGTGTATTATCTAAGAGATTGTGTCTTATTGACTTGGTCAATAAGCTAGTACAGCTGTTTGGTGACCAAAAATAGAAGGAGATTATTTTGGAGATTGTGTCTTTTGCAAGTAGCTTTTGGAAAGCTACCTCAAGTAGCGTTTGTCTTTGGGAAGGAGCTACTAATTTTTTTCTTCTGTTTTTGCCCCTAATAATTCTAATTTTATATCAATAATATTGCATGTTCTTTTTAGTCATTTAACAAATTTAAGCTAGTTGTACAACTACTTTTTCCAAACAGCTCTAGTCAATCAGATAGCTACACAACTATCAGCTTTCAGCTATAATTTCACAGCTTTCAGCTAGCTTAATAGTTTTTAACTATAATCTCGCAGCTTTCAGCTACTTTTGCCAAACAAAGCCCAAGTGAAAGTTATACTATACAACAATGAAGAGGGAACAAGTACTTAGTATTCATCAATATATTTATATATATGTTATGGTGTTCTCAATCACCACAGTGCAACTCTTTGTCAGCAACGGATATATGTACTTATGCATGCAAGGCCCCCAATCAACTTGGCGGCCCAAGACTACTAAGAGTTACAACTCAGCTGACTCGCTGAGTCGATATTTCCTCATGTTGACTCGAAAGGCAGTACTTGTCGCCCCTATTTGTTTTCACCAAAAGTTGGGTTTGCTGCTAAATTTATTATATCTTCTTTCGATTACAATAAATTCAAAGAAATAGTCTTTTTATAAGACCTCTTTTACACAACAAAGGAAAAGTTACAACTTTTGAGAAAATAACACAAAAATCGTCTATCGATTCTTGTTTTTGTGGGACTTTGCCTGTGCCGGGAGCGCTTTAGTTCGTGGACCGCCGAATCACAGATCGTGAAGAGGGGCTTAATGATTCTTCCTTCGTTTATCGAAGTGAGAATTTAAAACGAAGATCTTATCAAAGTAAGATAGTCGTTCTTCTTAAGATCAAGTCCAAGCTCGAATCTCAATGAAAGTTCAAGAACAATTGTGTCTGCTTTCTCTCTGCTCTGAATTGCTTAATAATGTGCCCGATGATCAGCTCCCTTGGATGCTCTCTAATCAGCCCCCCTGGATGCTCTCTAATCCACTACTTAAATATCATCTTTTTATGAGGTTAGTGGGTCTCTCCTCAGTTTGTAACCATCTCCCCACATTTATGATTGATCTTAAGTAGTTATGAAGTCAAAAAACCGTCAAAAAACGTGTTGTAACCAACTCTATGGCCAAGACAGTGAAGTCTGTCTCGCACTTCCGAGACAGTTTGTACTGTCTCGGGTATTTTGACTCTAACTCTCTCGTCCGATATCGGAATGAGATGATCCAAGATACGTTGGAAAGCTGACGAAAAGATATACAACTTTTGTATTTTGACCTTCTTCAGATTTGGTGAGAGACAGTCATGACTGTCTCGCATTCCGAGACAGTAAAGTCTGTCTCGCACTTCCGAGACAGTTTGTATTATCTCGGGTATTTTGGCTCTAACTCCCTCGTCCGATCTCGGAATGAGATGATCCAAGATGCATTGGAAATCTGACAAAGATATCTACAACTTTTGTATTTTGATCTTCTTCATATTTGGTGCGAGACAGTCATGACTGTCTCGTATTCCGAGACAGTGAAGTCTGTCTCGCACTTTCGAGATAGTTTGTGTTATCTCGGGTATTTTAGCTCTAACTCCCTCGTCCGATCTCGGAATGAGATGATCCAAGATGCGTTGAAAATATTACAAAGAGATATACAACTTTTATTTTTTAATCAGATTTGGTGCGAGACAGTCATGACTGTCTCGCATTCCGAGACAGTGAAGTCTGTCTCGCACTTCCGAGATAGTTTGTGTTATCTCGGGTATTTTGGCTCTAACTCCCTCGTCTGATCTCAGAATGGGATGATCCAAGATGCGTTGGAAATCTGATGAAGAGATCTACAACTTTTGTCTTTTGACCTTTTTTAGATTTGGTGCGAGACAGTCATGACTGTCTCGCATTCCGAGACAGTAAAGTCTGTCTCGCACTTCCGAGACAGTTTGTGTTATCTCGGGTATTTTGGCTCTAACTCCCTCGTCCGATCTCGGAATGAGATGATCCAAGATGCGTTGAAAAGCTTACGAATATCTCTACCACCTCCCATAGGCAAGACACTCATAGAATGGATGAGACACACATGGTACTTCACCCTTTTGTGGATAAAGCACAACTCCTGGTTGAGTTGTTCCTTTATCGTTTAGCATGTTTCACAGACTCGTACGCTTCGCCGACTTATTTCATGTGCTTTTTAGCTTCTCTACAATATCAGATGATCTCCTCTGACTCAGATAATCCTCCTTGACTCGGATAGTAACATTCATCGTCTTTTTTTCATCTCGAGCTATGTGCGAGAACCTATAGGCAATTTTTTATGCCTACAGATACCCCCTCCAAAGTGTTTCAGCCTCATTCTTTTATAAAAGAGGCTAAAATACTTTGAATATGATACATCTGGCCGTTAATTCGTTGACTTCTTCATCTTTTAGTCTACTCGGTGCTTTGTAGAATAGCTAAAATTCTTCCGGTGCTGCGTTTATCGCTTGACCGTTGTTAAAGTCTTGAACTAAAATTGATGTTTTGATTTTTGAATTAGCTCTTGTCGCTGAATTGATGTTGAACTGGTTTTCTTCATTAAGAATTCATATCTGGATCACAATTGAATCCCCTGAGATCATCCATTGGACTTTTTTCCTTAGCCTTATTTTGACAAAAATCATTGACGCGTTGGCAGGCGTTAACACAGTTTATCCTCGTGTGTTTACTGGAGTCTACACAGTTTAAGCTCTTAAAACGTTAGAGCATAGCGGTCTTGAGTGTCGAGGCTGTAGGACCAATTGTTCAGGTCGGTTCATCTGTAGATATGAATTTTATCCTAAGTTTGTCAGATACTCAAGTCACGAGACCAACTAATAAAGCTGGTGCGTTAGTGATTATCGCATTTATAGGATTTTTGGCAAACCCTCAGCCATCAACGGGTTTGAGAAGCCTTTACCGATTACCGTTTGAATCGGGCTAGCATGCAGATTGTTTAAGTCCGTTCTTCATGTAACGTTATGCTAAGAGAATAAACTCTCTTAGACTTGGTGCTATGATGTTGAATACATAGACTTGTTCGTTTTTTACGGGAACGGACCACCTGGCAACGCGTATTAGGCGTAGGCTTATCTCTAATAAGGGATCGAGATAAAGTCTCCCATGCATCAAACATGGATTTGGAAATGTTGATGGGTTACGTCTTTTTGGTGAAAAGATGAACCTGATACTGGAGAGGAAGAAATTTATATTCTATCTCCTAGTCTCCTTTTTGTTGGTGGAGAGGAACCCGATGATGGAGATGAAGGATTTTATATTCTATCTCCTAGTCTCTTGTTTGTTAGTAGAGATAAACCCAAAATCGGAGAGGAAGAATTTTATATTCTATCTCCTGGTCTCTTGTTTGTTGGTAGAGATAAACCCAAAATCGGAGAGGAATAATTTTATATTCTATCTCCTAGTGCAAAGAAAACTCAAAGTGGGATCTCCACTTAGAGAATCTGGATTGGTTTGAATAATCCTAACTGTCATAAGGTTTGATTATCCAATTCAAAAGTGGACCTTTCATTCGCAATGTAAATCGAAAGGAGATTTTGGTTGTGGTCCTAACTGTAGTAAGGTTTGACCAAGTAGGAGTTTTGAGATGATCCTAACTGTTTAAAGGTTTGATCGCTCAAGTTGTGGACCTCTCGTTCATGGAGGGAATCGAGAGGGGATTTTGGTTGTGGTCCTAACTGTAGTAAGGTTTGACCAAGTGGGGGTTTGATACGATCCTAGCTGTTTAAAGGTTTGATCGTTCAAGTTGTGGACCTCTCGTTCATGGAAGGAATCGAGAGGAGATTTTGGCTTTGGTCCTAACTGTTTAAAGGTTTGACCAGGTGGGAGTTTGATACGATCCTAACTGTTTAAATGTTTGATCATTCAATTTGTGGACCTCTCGTTCATGGAAGGAATCAAGAGGGTATTTTGATTTTTATCCTAACTGTTTAAAGGATTGACCAAATAGGGGTTTGAGACGATCCTAACTGTTTAAAGGTTTGATCATTCAATTTGTGGACCTCTCGTTCATGGAAGGAATCGAGAGGGGATTTTGGTTTTGGTCCTAACTGTTTAAAGGTTTGACCAAATGGGTGTTTGAGACGATCCTAACTGTTTAAAGGTTTGATCGTTCAATTTGTG
>BQKN01062663.1:77593-106763 GCA_022839385.1 Asparagus kiusianus
TTTGATCGTTCAATTTGTGGACTTCTCGTTCATGGAAGGAATCGAGAAGATATTTTGGCTTTGGTCCTAACTGTTTAAAGGTTTGACTAAGCAAAAGGAGGGAGTTGAGGTACAAATAACAGTAGGAATGTAGATTTGTACAAATCACTCAGAAGATGTTTTTTGGTAACCAGTGACGAAAGGAGATTTGCCAATTGTCATGGATTGAAATTTTGGGTGTTGTGTCAGAGCTTAACAGTGGGAGTGTTAAAGGCTTGGACACAGCGGGAGTTCAGGTGGATTTAATCACAAAGTATTTTGGTGGATCCACCCCAGTTAATTTGATCGGTGAGGAATTTTATGGTAGAGGACTGTGAATTATCAAGCACTCCGTAATTAGACCATAGGAGTTTCGTGAGGAAAGGCCGACCCAATGAGGTCATTGAATCTCATCTCAACGATAAAGTGCTGGGAAAGTCACAGTGGGAGTTGGCAAAATTGATCTCGGCGATTGAAACCAATTAAGCAGCAGATGAATGATTTCAGAGTTTTGTGAGGAAAGATCGACTTGATGAAGTCATTGAATCTCATCTTAATGAAAGAATACTCTAAAAATCACAGTGAGGGGTTTTTTTTATCATTTTAGACATGATTAAATAGCCACAACGGGAGGTTCTTAATCATTTTTTATCATGATTAAGGGTGGATTATTCAGATGATTTGTTTTCACCTTGAACAATCGATTAGTTTCGGGTTATCCTTAAGAATACCATATATAGTATTCTCCAGAAACTTCCCGTTAAATAGGTTACCCTGAATGTACTAGGGATAGTACCTTTTTAGAAACTTTTCGTTTATGAGCAACGTTGCTGTTCTTGATATAGAATCAGGTCTTGATTCCTGTCTTCGTATTCAGCCATGATAACCTCATATCCACCCCCAGCTTTCAGGTGAACCTGAGTCTAATCACATTTGGAAGCAATTTTTAACCTCTTATATCGGTCGGAGGTTCGGGAAACAGTTTATACTCGTATACCTTTTGGAGTTACATGGAGAAGCAGTTTATACTCATATACTCTTCGGAGTTAGGGGAAACAGTTTATACTCGTGTACCCAATGGAGTATCATGCGTCCTTATTTGGCTTGTTTTGCCGTTATGACGCCGGAGTCAATTAAAGCTTGGATTTTATTTTTTAGTCCGAAGCAAATCTTGGTGGGATGAAGAACCCTTCTGTGGTATGCACAGTAGTTTGGATCAATAATCCTCTTAGCTCCCTCCTGATCTTTAATAGGTGGCAACTCGATTTTATCATTGGCGAGGAGGTATTTCAAGATGGCTGGAGCTTCATCATCTTTGAAAGAATATTCCTTTTGGAATTTCGGATCGAGAGTCGCATTCACAGCGGTTGTAGATATCGTCGATTGATTTCTCTCAACTTTCTTTCTTTTAAGAAAGTGTTCAGCTTGTTCACCGCGTATTTTTAAATCTTTCCAAGTTTTGGATGGTACGACCCCCAGGACTTCCAAGACATCGATGGAGAGATTATTGTGGCATGTTTGCAGGATGAACTCCTCTGTAACAGGATCTCTGCAATTCATTGCCCTGTTACGGAAGCGCTTGACAAAATTGTCGATTGACTCTCCGTCTTTTTGCTTCTCATCTAGAAGGGTTCTGATTGACACTTCGGTATCATCATCGAAGAAATTGCTGAGGAATAAACTTTTCATGTCATCCCAGCAGTTGATACTCCCTGGCTTGAGACGTCGATACCAATCGAAGGCCACCCCGCGAAGGGTGCCAACGAATGACCGGACCATTAAAACCTCATTTCCAGATATCATGCCTAAATGAGACTTAAAATAAATCAAGTGCTGAGTAGGCGAGCTCTTTCCGTCGAACGGTGTGAAGTTAATCAGATGGAATTTTACCGGGTATGGAATTGAATCTCATTCTCTTGGATAGGGACACGGGATACCCGTCTTCTTTATCTCCTGAGCGGACATCAAAGCATTGACTTTGTTTTCAAGCTCTTTCATTTTCTCGTCATCGTCTATGTCTTCATTCGAAGGACGTTTAGGAGAATGAGTTGGACCACCCCCTGTAAAAGGTGTTATTGAACCACCCCCAATATCGTTGTTAGGAGGATCCGTTAAACCACCCCCAGCGTTATTGCTATTGGGAGGTGTATCAGCCATAATGACTCCATCCACTTCTGGATCACTGTCATCTATAACATTCTGAATATGACGGCTGGATTCAGGTCGCCGGCTGGACTCAGGAGGTTGAGACCGTTGAGCTAGCAATTCTTTCATTTGTTAGATAGCCAACTCCATCTCTGTCTTCATCTCAGCTCTAATTTCTTCACGTTGTTTGGCTAGAGCTTCTTGAAGTATTTGAGCGAACTGATCAGAGGTGATTGTGAGTACTTCTATGGTTTACCCTGTGCTAGATACTGTATCATCCGAAGCGATCACAGAACAAGTGTCCGAGAGCTCATTCTCTGATGATATTCCTTCATGCATTCTCTTGTAGTCTCTACGTCTGACGGCTCTTAACTGGAGTCGAGACATCCGTTGAGTAATTCTTGAGTTGACTTTTCCTCCCGGGGAAAAGTCGGGATTTGATTCACTTGAATGTCACTTAGATTTTCCTTTATCAGTCACGTTGATGGTGACTTTAGGGAATTCATCCTCTTGAACAGCAAGTTTCTTGCAGAAATGTCTCGGCTTGGGCTTTGACATTTTGGTGAAAAGTCTCTGGAACCCTGAGACTCTTTGCGGGATGGCTTCTCGTTTGGCGTAGTCATATTCCGACAATGCTGCTCTAATGAGTCGCGCACAGGAACAATGAGAGCATATTTCTCGAATAATTCTCTTTCGAAATTTATTCACACCCCCAACTTGATAGTACGATTCATCGGTATGATTACCGAAAAATCCTATCGTCTGTTGGTATGACCTCCCAGGCATAACGATGTCTTTTGGCGAACACGTCTTTTTCTGGGTGTGTAAAGCCTTGTTGGCATTCTCAGGACAAATTATTATTGTCTTTGAGCAATCCAAGGTTATGTCAGGAGTCACACGTTTAGAACCACCCCCTTGCGGGTGCGGAGTCTTAACGGGCTCCGAATGCTGATTTTGCACAACTCCAGACTTTGGAATCCAAACTTTGCAGGGTTTTGGTGGTTTTTTGGCCACTTTATCCTTGTTTCTTTCTCGTCTTTGTTGTAAGAGAGCACGGGCATGGGCAGCGTTTGCACGACGCTTTTGTATACATTCTTTGAGGGTCGAACGAACCCTTTTGACGAGAGTCCATTCTTCCGTCGTTATTTTAGGAGAGACATGAGTAATTGCTTGTTGAGACAACTGAACCACTCGATGCCTCCTCGACTCTAGGTCCGCGTGATAATGAACCCCGTCGGTTTGTTCCAAGGCCTTAGCCATTTGGCGAGCGCAGCGTTGACGCTGTCTCTGATGAGCCCTTTTTGTCAGTGTCGGCGGGCTTTGATTCAATGACTTTTTAATTGGAGAAGAGTCATTATGAGCAGAGATGTTGCGAATAGAATCCTCAGCAACAATTAGGCGAGAGTCTTCACCTGTAGCATTCGACGACGTTGAAAACTTGAAAACCTTCTTAGAAGACGAAATCTTCTTGTATTTGCGAGGCGAGGAAGATTTTGCAGATGAGGATGACAAATACTCCTCAAACTTCGCTTGGTCAAATTCATACTCGACTATGGATTCAATCGGTATCTTGATCGGCTGCGACACGACGGTCTCGGCAGCGAGACCGTTGGCTCCCACTGTGGTCGCCAGATTGTTTTCGCCAAAAGTTGGATTTGCTGTTGAATTCATTATATCTTCGGTCGATTACAACAAATACAAAAGAAATAGTCTTTTTATAAGACCTCTTCTACACAACAAAATGAAAGTTACAACTCTTGAGAAAATAACACAGAAATCGTTTATCGAGTTTTGTTTTGTGGGACTTTGCCTGTGCCGGGAGTGCTTTAACTCGTGGACCGCCGAATCACAGATCGTGAAGGGGGCTTAGTGATTCTTCCTTCATTTATCGAAGTGAGAAATTGAAACGAAGATCTTATCAAAGTAAGATAGTCATTCTTCTTAAGATCAAGTCCAAGCTCGAATCTCAAGGAAAGTTCAAGAACAATTGTGTCTACTCTCTCTCTCTACTCTGAATTGCTCAATAATATGCTCGATCAGCCCCCTTGGATGCTCTCTAATCAGCCCCCCTGGATGCTCTCTAATCAACTACTTAAATATCATCTTTTTATGAGGTTAGTGGGCCTCTCCTATAACCATCTCCCCACGTTTATGATTAATCTCAAGTAGTTATGAAGTCAAAAAACCGTCAAAAAACGTGTTGTAACCAACTCTATGGCCAAGACAGTGAAGTCTGTCTCGCACTTCCGAGACAGTTTGTACTGTCTTGGGTATTTTGACTCTAACTCTCTCGTTCGATATCGGAATGAGATGATCCAAGATGCGTTAGAAAGCTGACGAAAAGATCTACAACTTTTGTCTTTTGACTTTCTTCATATTTGGTGCGAGACAGTCATGACTGTCTCGCATTCCGAGACAGTAAAGTCTGTCTCGTACTTCCGAGACAGTTTGTGTTATCTCGGGTATTTTAGCTCTAACTCCCTCGTCCGATCTCAGAATGAGATGATCCAAGATGCATTAAAAATATTACAAAAAGATCTATAACTTTTATCTTTTAACCTTCTTCAGATTTGGTGCGAGACAGTCATGACTGTCTCGCATTCTGAGACAGTGAAGTCTGTCTCGCACTTCCGAGACAGTTTGTGTTATCTCGGGCATTTTGGCTCTAACTCCCTCGTCTGATCTCAAAATGAGATGATCCAAGATGAGTTGGAAAGCTAATGAAGATATCTACAACTTTGGTCTTTTGACCTTTTTCAGATTTGGTGCAAGACAGTCATGACTGTCTCGCATTCCGAGACAGTAAAGTCTGTCTCGCACTTCCGAGATAGTTTGTGTTGTCTCGGGTATTTTGGCTCTAACTCCCTCGTCCGATCTCGGAATGAGATGATCCAAGATGCATTGAAAAGCTTACGAAGATCTCTACCACCTCCCATAGGCAAGACACTCATAGAATAGATGAGACACACATGGTACTTCACCCTTTTGTGGATAAAGCACAACTCCTGGTTGAGTTGTTCCTTTATCGTTTAGCATGTTTCACAGACTCGTACGCTTCGCCGACTTATTTCATGTGCTTTTTAGCTTCTCTACAATATCAGATGATCTCCTCTGACTCAGATAATCCTCCTTGACTCGGATAGTAACATTCATCGTCTTTTTTTTCATCTCGAGCTATGTGCGAGAACCTATAGGCAATTTTTTATGCCTACACTATTGTCGAAGACGACTCACAGCGATTCTAGTTGATCAGCTATTCAACGCCTCATGAGGTCGACTCGGAAGGTGTTACTTATCGGCAAAGCTAGAAGACAACTTCAGCCTCGAGCCTCTCCCACTGACAACGTGTCAGCGTCACATTTGATGCTTGGCAGGTGCCATCATGCCTCTAGCCCCGATAGTCTTCATGATTCATCGGACCACGTCGGCACCGACATACCTCTGATCACTTCCTACTTAATGCTGTGGTGATCTCTCCTCTAGTCACTAGCCAGCACCTGTAAAGCAGGAGTTGATGCCAGCCCCTATTTCTTCACCGTCATTCTGTGCTCAACCACAATGACGGTTCTACTCTTTCGGTATCACTATAAATACGAGGTACTATTCTAACAAAAAGCTTCTTCTGACAAAGGTTCAAAAACCTGATCTAAAGATTTTGCTTCTGCAATTTATATTGCATACACACAAGAACTCACAGTTTTTCACTTTCCCCACTCAAGTTCATCAGCTGACTTGATCGTCGGAGGAACCATGGGGGAACCAGTCCCCGTCCTCTCACGAGTTTCTATATGTGCAGACTTTCCGGCAATTCAGCTCAGGATTGGATATTCAGGGAAGGAAGCAGCCCCTCATCAACTTCAACTCCATCCAACCACGTATATAATTAACTGTGTGCTTACTTAACATCAACAATATATATAGGTCATATGGGAGAGAGAAGGACAGATCAATTTTTGTTGCAAAGGGAAAACATTTGTAAATTTCATAGATAATCCCCTTGACTAGTTTAATAGTTAAACATGTAATTTAACTCTTTTACGAGGAGAAGCAGGTTGATGCTCCCAGTTCACTTCCATGCTGTGACTGATATGAGGGTAGAAATGCCAACGGCCGTCCATCCACCCCTCCAACCTGCGCGGATCGGATCCCACCGCCCTGACCCGAACCGGTAAACCGCAAGCCCGTACCTCGACTGCTGCTTTTCCTTCTTCCACGTCAGCATAACGTACTTCTCGCCGTCGCACAACAACGGCACATTTGTCCGGTGATAAAATCTCCGGTCACCGTCAAAATCATTCTCCACCACCTCAACGCGCTTCTTGATCGAGCTCCCACTTCCCGCTCTCATAATTCTCCATCTCCCAGACATTGATCCCTTTGTCCATCTTCACAATGCTCATCCTCCCCTTGACTACCCCGAGCCAAACGTCCGAGTACCCGGCTATCGCCACGGCCTCCACCCCCACTGGCGACCTCAACATGCACGCCCGCTCGCTCCCCACGCTGAACGCCACGATGTCACCTTTCTCCACCAACCAATGCAACGCGCCTCCGAAGTACACCGAGCTCACCGTGTCGAACAACCGCCTACCCGCGCTCCTCGCCGTAGCGGCCCATTCCCTCCATGTATCCGTAAAGGAAGAATATATGAAATGAGGCGTCCGCCGTTCCTCTTGCACCCGACGAGTTTCACCCCCGACGGAGAGACGAACGGGCCGAACGCCAGCCCAAAACGGGTCTTGGAGTAAAAGCCATCGTTGGGTATGCTCGCAGTACGTGGGAACGACTTGGTCGTCGGGCTCCAGAGGATGCCATCGTGTCCAGTGTAAGGTCGGGTTTAAGAGGCGGCAGAAGAGGAGGCCGTTGGAGGTGGCGCGAATGTAGATTTGGTTGATGCGGTGGCCGGAGAAGACGAGGGTGGTGTCTCGTAGGTTAGTGGCGTCGCCCCTGTCTCCGTCAAGGGGGATGTGGAAGACGCGATCGCCGTGAAGACGGGTGTTGACGGTAAAGATGCCGACGGGGTTGTTGATGGATCTCGTGACATTTGTTTCGGTGAAGAGGGGGCACGAGATGAGGCTGTGCCAGCGCTTGCTGACTGACACACTTGCATCGGGCGAGGGATTTTGCGGGTAGCGGATTTCCTGTAGAATGCAGTCGCCGACTCCGTTGGCGTCGCCCATTGGATCCTCTTCGATGCTGCAGGGAACAATATAAACTTCAGAAAAAACTCAGGTCAGACTCCGTTGGCGTCCCCCGTCCATGTCAGCATCGCACACTTCTGGCCATCGCAGACCAACGGCACGTTTCTCCGGTGATAACCTCGCCGCCCGCTGCCACCACCACCACCCTCCTCCTCCGGCATCTCGACGCACTTCTTGAGCTTCCAAACCCCGCTGTCGTACTCCTCCATCTCCCAGACGTTGATCCCTTTGTCAATCTTCACAATGCTCATCCTCCCATCTACCACCCCCAGCCAAACGTCCGAGTACCCGGCTATCGCCACAGCCTCCACGCCCTCCAGCAACCTCATAGTGTACGCCCGCTCTTTCTTCGGGTCGAACGCCACTATGCCCCCCCCTCTGCACTAACCAATGCAGCGCGCCCCCGACGTACACTGAGCTCACCGCATCGAACAACCTTGCGCTCTCGCTCTTCACAGTGGCGGCCGACGCCGTCCATCTTCTCTTACTGAAAGAATATATGTCGAACCTGAGCTGCCGGCAAATCCCGGCGCGCCTGCACGCGACGAGTTTCACGTTCGATGGAGACGCGAACGGGTCGAACGCCAACAGTCGTAACAGTCGTTAGGGTTTCTCGAAACCCGGTGGAGAGATTTGGTCGTTAGGTTGTCGAGGACGTGCTCGCTTTCGGGGGTGCTCTGGTCACGTACTACTCGGCAGAAGAGGAGGCCGTTGGAGGCGGCGCGGATATGGATTTGTTGGGAGCCTGCAAGAACACCGAGGGTGGTGTCGGGGTGCACGGAAGGGTCGGCTTCGCTTTCGAGAGGGATATAGACGAGCCGGCCGCCGCTGGTAGTGGCAGTGAGGATGCCGAGGGGGTTGTTGAGGGACCTTGTGACGTGTGTTTTGGTGAGGTGGGGGCTCGAGATGAGATCGCGCCAGCGCTTGCTGACGAACTTGCATCGGGCGAGGGATTTCGCGGGTAGACGCGAGAGGATTTCCTGTAGGATGCAGTCGTCGACTCCGTTGGCGTCGCCCATTGGATCCTCTTTGATGCTGCAGGGAACAATATAAACTTCTGAAAAAACTCAGGTCAAACTCCGTAGGCGTCCCCCGTCCATGTCAGCATCGCACACTTCTGGCCATCGCAGACTAACAGCACGTTTCTCCGGTGATAACCTCGCCGCCCGCCGCCACCACCACCACCCTCCTCCTTCGGCATCTCGACGCACTTCTTGAGCTTCCAAATCCCGCTGTCGTACTCCTCCATCTCCCAGACGTTGATCCCTTTGTCAATCTTCACAATGCTCATCCTCCCCTCTACCACCCCCAGCCAAACGTCCGAGTACCCGGCTATCACCACGGCCTCCACGCCCTCCGGCAACCTCACAGTGTACGCCCGCTCATTCTCCGGGTCGAACGCCACTATGCCTCCCTCTCCACCAACCAATGCAGCGCGCCCCCGACGTACACCGAGCTCACCGCATCGAACAACCTGGAGCTCTCGTTCTTCACAGTGGCGGCCGACGCCGTCCATCTTCTCTTACTGAAAGAATATATGTTGAACCTGAGCTGTCGGCAAATCCCGACGCACCTACACGCGATGAGTTTCACGTTCGACGGAGACGCGAACGGGTCGAACGCCAACCCGTATCGAACGTCGTAATAGTCATTCGGGTTTCTCGTAACCCGGTGGAGATATTTGGTCGTTAGGTTGCCGAGGACGTGCTCTCTTTCGGGGGTGCTCAGGTCACACGCTACTCGGCAGAAGAGGAAGCCGTTGGAGGCGGCGCGGATGTGGATTTGTTGGGAGCCTACAGGAACGCCGAGGGAGGTGTCGGGGGTGCTCGGAAGGGTCGGCTTCGCTTTCAAGAGGGATATAGACGAGCCGGACGCCGCTGGTAGTAGCGGTGAGGATGCCGAGGGGGTTGTTGAGGGACCATGTGACGTGTTTTTCGGTGAGGTGGGGGCTCGAGATGAGATCGTGGCAGCGCTTGCTGACGAACTTGCATCGGACGAGGGATTTCGCGGGTAGACGCGAGAGGATTTCCTGTAGGAGGCAGTCGTCGACTCCGTTGGCGTCGCCCATTAGATCCTCTTCGATGCTGCAGGGAACAATATAAACTTCAGAAAAAACTCAGGTCAAACTCCGTTGGCGTCCCCCGTCTATGTCAGCATCGCACACTTCTGGCCATCGTAGACCAATGGCACGTTTCTCCGGTGATAACCTCGTCGCCCGCCGCCACCACCACCACCCTCCTCCTCCAGCATCTCGATGCACTTCTTGAGCTTCCAAACCCCGCTCTCGTACTCCTCCATCTCCCAGACGTTAATCCCTTTGTCAATCTTCAAAATGCTCATCCTCCCCTCTACCACCCCCAGCCAAACATCCGAGTACCCGGCCATCGCCACGGCCTCCACGCCCTCCGGCAACCTCACAGTGTACGCCCGCTCTTTCTCCAGGTCGAACGTCACTTTGTCCCCTCTCTCCACCAACCAATGCAGCGCGTCCCCGACGTACACCGAGCTCACCGCATCGAACAACCTTGCGCTCTCGCTCTTCACAGTGGCGACCGACGCCATCCATCTACTCTTACTGAAAGAATATATGTCGAACCTGAGCTGCCGGAAAATCCCGACGCGCCTGCACGTGACGAGTTTCACGTTCGACGGAGACACGAACGGGTCGAACGCCAACCCGTATCGAACGTCGTAACAGTCGTTCGAGTCTCTCGTAACCCGGTGGAGAGATTTGGTCGTTAGGTTGCCGAGGACGTGCTCGCTTTCGGGGGTGCTCAGGTCACGCGCTACTCAGCAGAAGAGGAGGCCGTTGGAGGTGGCGCGGATGTGGATTTGTTGGGAGCCTGCAATACCGTCGAGGGTGGTGTCAGGGTGCTCGGAAGGGTCGGCTTCGCTTTCGAGAGGGATATAGACGAGCCGGCCGCCGCTGGTAGTGGCGGTGAGGACGCCAAGGGGGTTGTTGAGGGACCTTGTGACGTGTGTTTTGGTGAGGTGGGGGCTCGAGATGAGATCGCGCCAGCGCTTGCTGACGAACATGCATCGGGCGAGGGATTTCGCGGGTAGACGTGAGAGGATTTCCTGTAGGAGGCAGTCGTCGACTCCGTTGGCGTCGCCCATTGGATCCTCTTCGATGCTGCAGGGAACAATATAAACTTCAGAAAAAACTCAGGTCAAACTCCGTTAGCTTCCCCCGTCTATGTCAGCAACGCACACTTCTGGCCATCATAGACCAACGACACGTTTCTCCGGTGATAACCTCGCCGCCCGCCGCCACCACCACCACCCTCCTCCTCCAGCATCTCGACACACTTCTTGAGCTTCCAAACCCCGCTCTCGTACTCTTACATCTCCCGGACGTTGATCCCTTTGTTAATCTTCATAATGCTCATCCTCCCCTCTACCACCCCCAGCCAAACGTCTGAGTACCCGGCTATCGCCATGGCCTCCACGCCCTCCGGCATCTTCACAGTGTACACCCGCTCTTTCTACGGGTCGAACGCCACTATGCCCCCCCTCTCCACCAACCAATGCAGCGTGCCCCCGACGTACACCGAGCTTACCGCATCGAGCAACCTTGGGCTCTCGTTCTTCACAGTGGCGACCGACGCCGTCAATCTTCTCTTACTGAAAGAATATATGTCGAACCTGAGCTACCGGAAAATCCTAACGTGTCTGCACGCGACGAGTTTCACGTTCGACGGAGACGCGAACGGGTCGAACGCCAACCTGTATCGGACGTCGTAACAGTCGTTCGGGTCTCTCGTAACCTGGTGGAGAGATTTGGTCGTTAGGTTGCCAAGGACGTGCTCGCTTTCGGGGGTGCTCAGGTCACGCGCTACTCGGAAGAAGAGGAGGCCGTTGGAGGCTGCGCGGATGTGGATTTGTTGGGAGCCTGCAGGACCGCCGAGGGTGGTGTCGAGGTGCTCGGAAGGGTCGGCTTCGCTTTCGAGAGGGATATAGACAAGCCGACCGCCGCTGGTAGTGGCGGTGAGGACGCCAAGGGGGTTGTTGAGGGACCTTGTGACGTGTGTTTCGGTGGGGTGGGGGCTCGAGATGAGATCGCGCCAGCGCTTGCTGACGAACTTGCATCGGGCGAGGGATTTCGCGGGTAGACGCGAGAGGATTTCCTGTAGGATGCAGTCGTCGACTCCGTTGGCGTCGCCCATTGGATCCTCTATGATGCTGCAGGGAACAATATAAACTTTAGAAAAAACTCAGGTCAAACTCCATTGGCGTCCCCCGTCCATGTCAGCATCGCACACTTCTGGCCATCGTAGACCAACGGCACGTTTCTCCGGTGATAACCTCGCCGCCCGCCACCACCACCACCACCCTCCTCCTTCGGCATCTCGACACACTTCTTGAGCTTCCAAACCCCGCTCTCGTACTCCTCCATCTCCCAGACGTTGATCCCTTTGTTAATCTTCACAATGCTCATCCTCCCCTCTACCACCCCCAGCCAAACGTCCGAGTACCCGGCTATCGCCATGGCCTCCACGCCCACCGGCAACCTCACAGTGTACACCCGCTCTTTCTCCGGGTCGAACGCCACTATGCCCCCCCTCTCCACCAACCAATGCAGCGCACCCCCGACGTACACCGAGCTCACCGCATCGAACAACCTTGCGCTCTCGCTCTTCACAGTGGCGGCCGACGCCATCCATCTTCTCTTATTAAAAGAATGAATGTCGAACCTGAGCTGTCGGCAAATCCCTGCGCACCTGCACGTGACGAGTTTCACGTTCGATGGAGACACGAACTGGTCGAACGCCAAACCGCATCGGACGTCGTAATAGTCATTCAGGTTTCTCGTAACCCGGTGGAGATATTTGGTCGTTAGGTTGCCGAGGACGTGCTTGCTTTCTGGGGTGCTCAGGTTACGCGCTACTCGGCAGAAGAGGAAGCCGTTGGAGGCGGCGCGGATGTGGATTTGTTGGGAGCCTACAGGAACGCCGAGGGTGGTGTCGGGGTGCTCGGAAGGGTCAGCTTCGCTTTCAAGAGGGATATAGACGAGCCGGTCGCCGCTGGTAGTAGCGGTGAGGACGCCGAGGGGGTTGTTGAGGGACCTTGTGACGTGTTTTTCGGTGAGGTGGGGGCTCGAGATGAGATCGTGCCAGCGTATGCTGACGAACTTGCATCGGGCGAGGGATTTCGCGGGTAGACGCGAGAGGATTTCCTGCAGGATGCAGTCGTCGACTCCGTTGGCGTCACCCATTAGATCCTCTTCGATGCTGCAGGGAACAATATAAACTTCAGACAAAACTCAGGTCAAACTCCGTTGGCGTCCCCCGTCCATGTCATCATCGCACACTTCTGGCCATCGTAGACCAACTGCACGTTTCTCCTGTGATAACCTCACCGCCCGCCGCCACCACCACCACCCTCCTCCTCCGGCATCTCGACGCACTTCTTGAGCTTCCAAACCCCGCTCTCGTACTCCTCCATCTCCCAGACGTTAATCCCTTTGTCAATCTTCACAATGCTCATCCTCCCCTCTACCACCCCCAGCCAAACATCCGAGTACCCGGCCATCGCCACGGCCTCCACGCCCTCCGGCAACCTCACAGTGTATGCCCGCTCTTTCTCCGGGTCGAACGCCACTATGCCCCCTCTCTCCACCAACCAATGCAGCGCGCCCCCGACGTACACCGAGCTCACCGCATCGAACAACCTTGCCCTCTCACTCTTCACAGGGGCGGCCGACGCCGTCCATCTTCTCTTACTGAAAGAATATATGTCAAACCTGAGCTGTCGGCAAATCCCGACGTGTCTGCATGCGACGAGTTTCACGTTCGACGGAGACGCGAACGGGTCGAACGCCAACCCATATCGGACATCGTAACAGTCGTTCGGGTCTCTCGTAACCTGGTGGAGAGATTTGGTCGTTAGGTTGCCGAGGACGTGCTCGCTTTCGGGGGTGCTCAGGTCACGGCTACTCGGCAGAAGAGGAGGCCGTTGGAGGCGGTGCGGATGTGGATTTGTTGGGAGCCTGTAGGACCGCCGAGGGTGGTGTCGAGGTGCTCGGAAGGGTCGGCTTCGCTTTCGAGAGGGATATAGATGAGCCGACCGCCGCTGGTACTGGCGGTGAGGATGCCAAGGGGGTTGTTGAGGGACCTTGTGACGTGTGTTTTGGTGAGGTGGGGGCTCGAGATGAGATCGCGCCAGCGCTTGCTGACGAACTTGCATCGGGCGAGGGATTTCGCGGGTAGACGCGAGAGGATTTCCTGTAGGATGCAGTCGTCGACTCCGTTGGCGTCGCCCATTGGATCCTCTTCGATGCTGCAGGGAATAATATAAACTTTAGAAAAAACTCAGGTCAAACTCCGTTGGCGTCCCCCGTCCATGTCAGCATCGCACACTTCTGGCCATCGTAGACCAACGGCACGTTTCTCCGGTGATAACCTCGCCGCCCCGCCACCACCACCACCCTCCTCCTTCGGCATCTCGACACACTTCTTGAGCTTCCAAACCCCGCTCTCGTACTCCTCCATCTCCCAGACGTTGATCCCTTTGTTAATCTTCACAATGCTCATCCTCCCCTCTACCACCCCTAGCCAAATGTCCGAGTACCCGGCTATCGCCACGGCCTCCACGCCCACCGGCAACCTCACAGTGTACGCCTGCTCTTTCTCCGGGTCGAACGCCACTATGCCCCCCCTCTCCACCAACCAATGCAGCGCACCCCCGACGTACACCGAGCTCACCACATCGAACAACCTTGCGCTCTCGCTCTTCAGAGTGGCGGCCGACGCCATCCATCTTCTCTTACTGAAAGAATATATGTCGAACTGAGCTGTCGGCAAATCCCTGCGCACCTGCACGCGACGAGTTTCACGTTCGATGGAGACGCGAACGGGTCGAACGCCAACCCGCATCGGACGTCGTAATAGTCATTCAGGTTCTCATAACCCGATGGAGATATTTGGTCGTTAGGTTGCCGAGGACGTGCTTGCTTTCTGGGGTGCTCAGGTTACGTGCTACTCGGCAGAAGAGGAAGCCGTTGGAGGCGGCGCGGATGTGGATTTGTTGGGAGCCTACAGGAACGCCGAGGGTGGTGTCGGGGTGCTCGGAAGGGTCAGCTTCGCTTTCAAGAGGGATATAGACGAGCCGGCCGCTGCTGGTAGTAGCGGTGAGGACGCCGAGGGGGTTGTTGAGGGACCTTGTGACGTGTTTTTCGGTGAGGTGGGGGCTCGAGATGAGATCGCGCCAGCGCTTGCTGACGAACTTGCATCGGGCGAGGTATTTCGCGGGTAGACGCGAGAGGATTTCCTGTAGGATGCAGTCGTCGACTCCGTTGGCGTCGCCCATTAGATCCTCTTCGATGCTGCAGGGAACAATATAAACTTTAGACAAAACTCAGGTCAAACTCCGTTGGCGTCCCCCGTCCATGTCATCATCGCACACTTCTGGCCATCGTAGACCAACGGCACGTTTCTCCGGTGATAACCTCGCCGCCCGCCGCCCGCCGCCACCACCACCACCCTCCTCCTCCGGCATCTCGACACACTTCTTGAGCTTCCAAACCCCGCTCTCGTACTCCTCCATCTCCCAGACGTTAATCCCTTTGTCAATCTTCACAATGCTCATCCTCCCCTCTACCACCCCAAGCCAAACATCCGAGTACCCGGCCATCGCCACGGCCTCCACGCCGTTCGGCAACCTCACAGTGTATGCCCGCTCTTTCTTCGGGTCGAACGTCACTATGTCCCCCCTCTCCACCAACCAATGCAGCGCGTCCCCGACGTACACCGAGCTCACCGCATCGAACAACCTTGCGCTCTCGCTCTTCACAGTGGCGACCGATGCCGTCCATCTTCTCTTACTGAAAGAATATATGTCGAACCTGAGCTGCCGGAAAATCCCGGCGCGCCTGCACGCGACGAGTTTCACGTTCGACGGAGATGTGAACGGGTCGAACGCCAACCCGTATCGGACGTCGTAACAGTCGTTCGGGTCTCTCGTAACCCGGTGGAGAGATTTGGTCGTTAGGTTGCCGAGGACGTGCTCGCTTTCGGGGGTGCTCAGGTCACGCGCTACTCGGCAGAAGAGGAGGTCGTTGGAGGCGGCGCGGATGTGGATTTGTTGGGAGCCTGCAGTACCGTCGAGGGTGGTGTTGGGGTGCTCGGAAGGGTCGGCTTCGCTTTCGAGAGGGATATAGACGAGCCGGCCGCTGCTGGTAGTGGCAGTGAGGACGCCAAGGGTTGTTGAGGGACCTTGTGACGTGTGTTTTGGTGAGGTGGGGGCTCGAGATGAGATCGCGCCAGCGCTTGCTGACGAACTTGCATCGGGGGAGGGATTTCGCGGGTAGACGCGAGAGGATTTCCTGTAGGATGCAGTCGTCGACTCCGTTGGTGTCACCCATTTGATCCTCTTCGATGCTACAAGGAACAATATAAACTTTAGAAAAAACTCAGGTCAAACTCCGTTGGCGTCCCCCGTCCATGTCAGCAACGTACACTTCTGGCCATCGTAGAACAACGGCACGTTTCTCCGGTGATAACGTCGCCGCCCATCGCCACCACCACCACCCTCCTTCTCCGGCATCTCGACGCACTTCTTGAGCTTCCAAACCCCGCTCTCGTCCTCCTCCATCTCCCAGACGTTAATCCCTTTGTCAATCTTCATAATGCTCATCCTCCCCTCTACCACCCCCAGCCAAACATCCGAGTACCCGGCCATCGCCACGGCCTCCACGCCCTCCGGCAACCTCACAGTGTATGCCCGCTCTTTCTTCGGGTCGAACGTCACTATGTCCCCCCTCTCCACCAACCAATGCAGCGCGTCCCCGATGTACACCGAGCTCACCGCATCGAACAACCTTGCGCTCTCGCTCTTCACAGTGGCGACCAACGCCGTCCATCTTCTCTTACTGAAAGAATATATGTCGAACCTGAGCTGCCGGAAAATCCCGACGTGCCTGCACGCGACGAGTTTCACGTTCGACGGAGACGCGAACGGGTCGAACGCCAACCCGTATCGGACGTCGTAACAGTCGTTCGGGTCTCTCGTAACCCGGTGGAGAGATTTGGTCGTTAGGTTGCCGAGGACGTGCTCGCTTTCGGGGGTGCTCAAGTCACGCGCTACTCAGCAGAAGAGGAAGCTGTTGGAGGCGCCGCGGATGTGGACTTGTTGGGAGCCTGTAGGAACGCCGAGGGTGGTGTCGGGGTGCTCGGAAGGGTCGGCTTCGCTTTCGAGAGGGATATAAACGAGCCGGCCGCTGCTGGTAGTGGCGGTGAGGACGCCGAGGGGGTTGTTGAGGGACCTTGTGACGTGTTTTTCGGTGAGGTGGGGGCTCGAGATGAGATCGCGCCAGCGCTCGCTGACGAACTTGCATCGGGCGAGGGATTTCGCTGGTAGACGCGAGAGGATTTCCTGTAGGATGCAGTCGTCGACTCCGTTGGCGTCACCCATTAGATCCTCTTCGATGCTGCAGGGAACAATATAAACTTTAGAAAAAACTCAGGTCAAACTCCGTTGGCGTCCCCCGTCCATGTCAACATCGCACACTTCTGCCCATCGTAGACCAAGGGCACGTTTCTCCGGTGATAACCTTGCCGCCCACCACCACCACCACCACCCTCCTCCTCCGGCATCTCGATGCACTTCTTGAGCTTCCAAGACATGCAAGTTCTTTTCACATTCAAGATTGAAAAGACGTATTATATTCGTCATCGTCAACCAGAATCCTTCTAAGGAATTTCAAGAAAACCGATCAAAGAAAAATGCTTAAGCGAAGAAGACAGCGAGGCTTACCTCGATGACCAGGCGTCGAAGGCGTCGACGACGGTCTGGAGGTGGACCCGAAAGCATCCTTTGACGGCGGTGTAGGGTGCGCTATCTGTTCATCACCATCTAAGCTGGATTTCTTAGAAGCCATGGCCAGAGGACGAGACGAAATCGTGGAAGAACTAACAAGAAGAAACTCGTTTCTGAGTTCAAGAAAGAAGTCTAAACGTTGAGGCTTTTGACATGACTAATCAGCCCTATTTATAAATAATTAATAATGATAAGGTAGAGTTCCAAGACTCCCGCTGGGTGAAGTCTTTTCGTCATCATTATAGCCGCTTAGACTTTTGATAAGACGCGGGACAAGACCCTGCGTCCATTAGACAGGCAAGCCAGACCCAAACGCGACAATCTGGAGATGCGTTCTCCCAAAAATACGTAGGCCCACTTAAGAGCATGAACGTTGGGGGTACCCCTATTTCTAGAATTGGATTCTTAGAAAATATGCTTCTGCACAATTTAAAACAAAATAGTTGACAGAGTCTTTCCAATGTTAACATTAAATCTATGATGGGTTTCATTCCTACGAAGTTTGAACTTTATCTTCCTCAAAGTTGCTCCAAACGCAACACTCCTAACTTATCGACTCTCGTCAATAGAGCGATAAGTCCTCAAAGTTGCTCCAAACGCAACACTTCTAACTTATCGACTCTCGTCAATAGAGCGATAAGTCCTCAAAGTTGCTCCAAACGTAATACTTCTAACTTATCGACTCTCGTCAATAGAGCGATAAGTCCTCAAAGTTGCTCCAACCGTAACACTTTCAACTTATCGACTCTCGTCAATAGAGTGATAAGTCCTCAAAGTTGCTCCAAACTCAATACTTCTAACTTATCGACTCTCGTTAATAGAGCGATAAGTCCTCAAAGTTGCTCCAAACACAACACTTTTAACTTATCGATTCTCGTCAATAGAGCGATAAGTCCTCAAAGTTGCTCCAAACGCAACACTTCTAACTTATCAACTCTCGTCGATAGAGCGATAAATCCTCAAAGTTGATCCAAACGCAACACTTCTAACTTATCGACTCTCGTCGATAGAGCGATAAGTCCTCAAAGTTGCTCCAAACGCAACACTTCTAACTTATCGACTCTCGTCGATAGAGCGATAAGTCCTCAAAGTTGCTCCAAACGCAATACTTCTAACTTATCGACTCTCGTTGATAGAGCGATAAGTCCTCAAAGTTGCTCCAAATGTAACACTTCTAACTTATCGACTCTCGTCGATAGAGCGATAAGTCCTCAAAGTTGCTCCATACGCAACACTCCTAACTTATCGACTCTCGTCGATAGAGCGATAAGTCCTCAAAGTTGCTCCATACGCGACACTTCTGACTTATCGACTCTCGTCAATAGAGCGATAAGTCCTCAAAGTTGCTCCAAACGTAACATTTTTAACTTATCGACTCTTATCAATAGAGCGATAGGTCCTCAAAATCACCATGTAACATGGTACTTCTGAAATTTACAAATTTCTTCCAGTGCTTCAAACAAAAGCACATAAACAATCTATCCTTTAATATTAAAGCAGAATTTCATGGTTCCATGTTAGAAAATGATATGTAAAAGAAACGATGAAAAACAAAACAGTGCTACGTTTATTCAAAGGAAAGCAAAGCAACAAGGAAATAAACATTGTTTCTACCAAGGAGCAATACAAGAACTGACTCATCAATCCATCAAACTAAAGGAGACAAGTTGAGACTTAATATCAGAAAGTTTCTCTTCATGATCAGTTCGCACCAGCATCTCAGCTCGTTTCCGAAGCTCGTCATCGTTAGGAAGCATGGCGGCAATCCTCTGTTTGGCCTCTGCAAGAGCATTGGCTCCTGTGCGATAATTTACTAGAGACGTTGCACTCTTGATGTTGAGCTCAGTGACGATAATTTCTTCTCGTTTGAATTGAGCCTTCAACCTGGTCAACTCTACTTCAGCAGCGATGATCTTCTCCCGTAAATTCTCTAGAGAAGTGCTGGAGAGCGCTAGCTCAGCTTGCTTTTGAGCATGCAGCTTTTGCAAATGTTCAACCCGGACTTCCTCCTTAGCTATACAATGCTGAGCTGCTTCATATTTATTAAACTCCTCAGCCCGGATGTCTTCAAATGTCGACGCAATCTGCGCTTGGATATCAGCACGACCTAAGGCCTCCAAGAACCTCAGCTGCGCCTCCAGGCGTGAGATTGCTTCTGAGCAACCACGAACGACATCGACATCACCCACAAACTTGAGGTTGTTCAAGCTATTGGTGAGCATAGGCTTGAAGGTTTCAAAAGTATCTCTGTCAGCCAATACCACCTCAATCACCTTCTTTGTCAGACTCTCTAGATAATTAAGAGAAATCTTAAGGAAGTCTGGCACATCTGTAGGACTCAAAGCAGCGATGGGAGATGGTACAGAAACTTCTAAGGATACTGAGCCAAGTAAAAGACCAGCAGGTGATTGTTTTCGTCAAAAGTTGGTTTCACTGTGGAATTCATTATATCTTCGGTCGATTACAATAAATTCAAAAGAAATAGTCTTTTTATAAGACATCTTTTACACAACAAAATAAAAATTATAACTTTTGAGAAAATAACACAGAAATCGTTTATCAAATTCTGTTTTGTGGGACTTTGCCTGTGCCGGGAGTGCTTTAACTCGTGGACCGCCGAATCACAGATCGTGAAGGGGGGGCTTAGTGATTCTTCCTTCGTTTATCGAAGTGAGAATTTGAAACGAAGATCTTATCAAAGTAAGATAGTCGTTCTTCTTAAGATCAAGTCCAAGTTCGAATCTCAAGGAAAGTTCAAGAACAATTGTGTCCGCTCTCTCTCTGCTCTGAATTGCTCAGTAATGTGCTCTTCTTTAGAAATGACCCTAGGGGGGTATTTATAGCCTCTGGGGTACATAACACAACAAAACGAAGAAGTTAGTTGGCGAGATAGTGTTTACTGTCTCGCTGGCCGAGACAGTGTTTGCTGTCTCGGCCCGTGAGACAGTAAATACTGTCTCGGAAAAGGCATGTTCTTGGCAGTTTTCGCTGTAACTGCCTTCTCATGTTTCAAACTCCGTTATTTTGGTAGTTATTCACGTGATTTTCGCACATGATGCTTTCCACGTCCCTTGGCAGTTAATGGACACGTGTGCGGCAGTTATCAGGCGATTTTTGACCATTTCAAAGCTGTCTCGCTGGCGAGACAGTTCATATCTGTCTTAATTTTTCTTCTAAGACAGTATGAGATGATTTTTGAGTGATCTTTTCTATATTTGGATATCTATTGGTATTTTTTAACGCCTACAGATACCCCCTCCAAAGTATTTCAGACTTATTCTTTTATAGAGGAGACTGGGATACTTTGGATAAGATAGATTTACTTACGATCCCTTCAATGCTTGGTTGAGTAGATCGTGTAGAAGGACTTGTAAATGGCTTCAACCCTTGATCTCATCCCCTTTTAGTCTATTCAGTTCTTTATAGAATAGCTAATGTTCTTCCGGCATCGCGTTTATCGCTTGACTGTTGTCGAGATCTTGAATCGAAGCTGGTATTTGTTCTTGTGGGTTCAACTTTTGTCACTGAATTGATACGTCCATTGAGAGCTCATCAAGTTATCCTTAAGAATATTCAGATTAATATCCTCTAGAAACTTCCTGTTGAGGGTAGGGTAGATTCGTGTACCTATTGGAGTATTCTGGTCTGTGTCGTATTTGGCTTTTGACTAAGAGAAAGTCCGCTGTCTCATGCCGTGAGATAGTATTTACTGTCTCGCGGTGTGGGACAGTGTTTGCTATCTTGTGGTGTAAGACATTGTTTGCTGTCTCGCACTGTGAGACAGTGTTTGCTGTCTCACTGTGCGAGACAGTATTTGCTGTCTCGTGCTGCGAGACAGCGGGTATATAACATCGGACTTAGGGTTTTTAGGGTTTTCTTCACGTCGATTTCTGGGCGATTTCTGGCGATTTTCTTGGGCGATTTTTGACCAGTTCTCTGCCTCTTCTTCTCCTCTTTGTTTCTAATTTGTGTGGAGTTGTCGTTTGGGAGAGATTCCACTCGTGTTCCACAGGTTCGTTTCCCCTCTTCTTTTTCAAATCTTGATTTTCTTTGACTTCATGTTTGCATGCACTGTTTCAGCGATATTTCATGCTATTTTGTTCAATTTCACGTTCAAAATCCTAATTTTCCCTTTGGATTTCAATGTAGTTTGTGTTTTCGTCATGTCGCCGCGTAGAGTTCGAGTTCCCCGAGGCCGTCCGACTGTTCAGTCTCCTGAGGGGGCTGCTCCCGTTGCCGCTTCACATGGGGGTATACTTCTCATCCTTTCATCGATTTACATACAGTATTTTGTCAATTTCATACGTACATTACTGTATTTGTATGCAGATCCTCGTTTGTATCCTTTGAGATACCTTCGAGAAGAGCCGGTATCCTCCTTTGAGGGGATCGACACTTAAAAGTGTTTGTTTTGCTTGGACAAAACGCACTTCAGAACACACAGGGGCGATTTCATATCATCCCACATGTGTTGAAAGGTTTTGGTAAGCCGTTATAATGCCCGTGCATAGTAACGCATATTTCCTTTATATATGTGGTAGATGGAAAATCGTCACACTTGTTATGAGATAGCGACTATATCTTATAGAGTAAGATATACCGCTTTCTTTAAAATTTTAGGACAATCCTTACACAATTTATGTGTATCTCTTTTATCAGTCCATTTTCCTTCCACGATCTTCACTATCGACGAAGTTACGGGCCAAAGCAGCGCTACCCATTCTTATTATGAGGGATTACCGTTAATCGAATACGCTTCCTAATTTAAATCAGATTATAGCAAAGGAGCCCAAGAGTTGATTCAGCGGGGTAGTTGCCGTATCCTACGACGATTAATCACGGATACTACCTTAATTTCAGAGCGAGATGAAAATCAATGCATAAGGAAGCCAGACTTCTTATTTGGTGACTTTGTAAAGGATCCGGAAATTGCTTTCTGTAGGCCTGCGCAGCTCTCGTACTCCTCCATCTCCCAGACGTTGATCCCTTTGTCAATCTTCACAATGCTCATCCTCCCCTCTACCACCCCCAGCCAAACGTCCGAGTACCCAGCTATCGCCACGGCCTCCACGCCCACTGGCAACCTCACAGTGTACGCCCGCTCTTTCTCCGGGTCGAACGCCACTATGCCCCTCCTCTCCACCAACCAATGCAGCGCACCCCCGACGTACACCGAGCTCACCGCATTGAACAACCTTGCGCTCTCGCTCTTCACAGTGGCGACCGACGCCATCCATTTTCTCTTACTGAAAGAATATATGTCGAACCTGAGCTGCCGGCAAATCCCGGCGCGCCTGCACGCGACGAGTTTCACGTTCGACAGAGACGCGAACGGGTCGAATGCCAACCCGTATCAGATGTCGTAACAGTCGTTCGGGTCTCTCGTAACCCGGTGGAGAGATTTGGTCGTTAGGTTGCCGAGGACGTGCTCGCTTTCGGGGGTGCTCAGGTCACGCGCTACTCGGCAGAAGAGGAGGCCGTTGGAGGCGGTGCGGATGTGGATTTGTTGGGAGCCTGCAGGACCGCCGAGGGTGGTGTCGGGGTGCTCGGAAGGGTCGGCTTCGCTTTTGAGAGGGATATAGACGAGCCGGCCGCCGCTGGTAGTGGCGGTGAGGACGCCAAGGGGGTTGTTGAGGGACCTTGTGACGTGTGTTTCGGTGAGGTGGGGGCTCGAGATGAGATCGCGCCAGCGCTTGCTGACGAACTTGCATCGGGCGAGGGATTTCGCGGGTAGACGCGAGAGGATTTCCTGTAGGATGCAGTCGTCGACTCCGTTGGCGTCGCCCATTGGATCCTCTTCGATGATGCATGGAACAATATAAACTTCAGAAAAAACTCAGGTCAAACTCCGTTGGCGTCCCCCGTCCATGTCAGCATCGCACACTTCTGGCCATCGTAGACCAACGGCACGTTTCTCCGGTGATAACCTCGCCGCCCGCCGCCACCACCACCACCCTCCTCCTTCGGCATCTCGACACACTTCTTGAGCTTCCAAACCCCGCTCTCGTACTCCTCCATCTCCCAGACGTTGATCCCTTTGTCAATCTTCACAATGCTCATCCTCACCTCTACCACCCCCAGCCAAACGTCCGAGTACCCGGCTATCGCCACGGCCTCCACGCCCTCCGGCAACCTCACAGTGTACACCCGCTCTTTCTCCGGGTCGAACGCCACTATGCCCCCCCTCTCCACCAACCAATGCAGCGCGCCCCCGACGTACACCGAGCTCACCGCATCGAACAACCTTGCGCTCTCGCTCTTCACAGTGGCGGCCGACGCCGTCCATCTTCTCTTACTGAAAGAATATATGTCGAACCTGAGCTACTGGCAAATCACGGCGCGCCTGCACGCGACGAGTTTCACGTTCGACGGAGACGCGAACGGGTCGAACGCCAACCCGTATCGGACGTCGTAACAGTCGTTCGGGTTTCTCGTAACCCGGTGGAGAGATTTGGTCGTTAGGTTGCCGAGGACGTGCTCGCTTTCGGGGGTGCTCAGGTCACGCGCTACTCGGCAGAGGAGGAGGCCGTTGGAGGCGGCGCGAATGTGGATTTGTTGGGAGCCTGCAGGACCGCCGAGGGTGGTGTCGGGGTGCTCGGAAGGGTCGGCTTTTCTTTCGAGAGGGATATAGATGAGCCGGCCGCCGCTGGTAGTGGCGGTGAGGACACCGAAGGGGTTGTCGAGGGACCTTGTGACGTGTGTTTCGGTGAGGTGGGGGCTCGAGATGAGATCGCGCCAGCGCTTGCTGACGAACTTGCATCGGGCGAGGGATTTCGCGGGTAGACGCGAGAGGATTTCCTGTTGGATGCAGTCGTCGACTCCACTAGCCTCGTCCATGGATCCTCTTCGATGCTGGGAACAATATAAACTTCAGAAAAAACTCAGATCAATCGATAAGACATGCATATTGATTTTTCTGTAACATCCTTTTCTCTCTCTGTAACATCTTTTCTCTCTGCATCGCGATGATATATTTACAGATGCATGCATCCTAATCAAACCAGAAATCGCAGATAGAATAATCCTAATTGAATTAAATATAACTAATAGAATCCTTACAAATTAAAAATAAATTAAACTAAGATCGGTAGTAGAAGAGACTTGCTGAAGAAGAATTCGACCAAAAATACGTCTGCGAAAGTGTTAGTAATAATCTATTAAGATTTGGACGTCTCTATAAGTAATATTGAGCTGGTGGCAGCCCTAACTTGGAGTAGTTTGAATGTCCGTAGAATTTAATCTGGGCAAGTTTGTATTGAACCATTGGAGAACTGTTCATGCCGAAGGAATAATATAAATAATTATTAATTAGGCAAGTTTGTATTGAGTCATTGGGCGATTATCAAATAACCCTCATAGCTTTCAAAACATCACAAACCCCCCTTAAGTTCAGGTGTTATAATTAAACACTCCTAAAAGTGTAAATCATAGTTTTCACTGGGGAAAAAAATTCTCCTTCTATAATTATATATTTTCAAAGGTTTTTGTTCGCGTGATTTTCAGATTTTTAAGGACATCGCTTGTAATTTTTAGATTTGTTAAGAGTTGTTTGTGACTTTCTGATTATTAGGATGTTTTCTATAATTTTAGATTTTTTTGGGGGTTTTTGTAAATTTTTTAACTTTTAAGAGGTTGTTGCCTTGTTGGCAATCCTTTGATTTCTTAGTTTTAACAGGATGCTTAATTGTAATATCTCAGTAAATCGTAAATTTTGGATTACAAAAAATTACTTGTCAATAAATTAAAAAGAATAAATATGACTAAAAATCATGAGTTATAAATCATAAAATTGTGCTAAATTATTTACTAGTAGATTGAAACCATTTCATGAAATCATTTGTTGCACGTGCAATAATGCTTGTCTTAAGAAAGAATGAAGGATATTTACCTTTAAAAAAACAGTAATTCAATGGAAAATCATTAAAGGGCCTTTAACTCATGAATATTTGCACAACTATGCTGTGAATCGTTGTATTTATGAACTTACCCCTCAAATCATTAATTTTAGAAAAAAATCCTAAATCAATTAATCATCAACTTGGTTATCCTAATTTGTAACTGCAATACAAAATTTATCTGAAAAAAAAATCAAAAGTTTATTAATGAAGTTCATGATTTGTTAATTTTAGGAGTATTTTTACCAAAGTTGCTGATGTGAGGGGTATCTTTTTTTGCAAGTACTGACATTTTAAGAGCAGTTTTGCAAATATCCATGCTTTAAGGGGTATTTATGCAAATAACCCAAATTTTTTCGTGGCCGTTAGATTTACGCTACTCGGCAGAAAACAACGTGCACACATCTCACGCGTATATTTCACGCGTTTTACTCCTGCTTATAAATAAGCGTTATTAGTCCACACGCACGCACGCTCTCTCTCGATCTCTAGTTTCGTTTATTGTTGTTCCCATTCGTCACAATATTTCTTTTTTGATAAATTTTAATTGTAAAGATGATATCTTTCTTTCTAGGTTTTACGGTTGGATCGCTAAGACGAAGAGAAAAAGCAAACCAGAAGAAACCCTAATTTTCCTCCAGCAAGAATCATAAAGGTATCCGTTCTCATCGTTAATTAGTTTTCAAACCACTCTTAATTTTTATTACATTTATATAGGGTCAATTAGATTACATGTTGCTTATAATTAATCTAGTTTCAAATGATCTTGCTTGCCATGTGTTTGTTGGATCGTCCCAGAGAAGTTATTAATGGGAAATGTAGATGAGATTGGTTTTCTTTCTTGTTTCATTTGGGTTTGTTCATAGGAGTGCTTCCTTAGATTTGAGGAGGGATTGTTGATGGTTTTTGAAGAGTTAAGGAAATGTGGTTGAGTTGCAGAGGTCATTATCAATCTTAAACCACTTGAGATGGATTTCGATGAGCAAATGAACCATGGTGGCGTTGGCGAAAAGCTACATATATGTTGGTATCTTCTGGTTTGTTGGTTGCTTGCAATGTGTTTGTTACAATTGTTGTGTCTTTGATTCAATGTATTTGCCTTCAACTTTAGAAGGTTCTGGTAATTTACATCAAGTAATTAGAAGTTAGGGGATTATGCGTAGGATTAATTTCTTACTTGTTCTGATTCGTAGAGTCCATTTTGGTACTTATGTTCTTGTTCAATTCTGCAAATCTTCTTTTTGGCCTACCCAGATTTGAAGTCTTCCATAATTTCTCTAGCAAAGTAAATTATCTACTTGAATTTTTGTTTTTTATTCCAGTAAATGCCCTTTGTTCTTTCTTATGTTGCTACTTACCTGGAGGCTCTAAATTCTTTTTTCTCTTTTAATTTTTAACTCCTAGTTATAAGTATACTTTTCCATCATATGAGAATGCAATAGAAATCATCCACATATCTATTCTGCATGAAAAGTTTTTGCAATAGAAATCATCCACATATCTATTCTGCATGAAAAGTTTTACTTTGATTTGACATTGAATTGAGTTAATGTGTTTATTAGTGATGATGAATGGACAACAAGTGTTCATGGCACCAACTCCAAAAGGTTGCAAGTCAGTTTGGTTATTATATGACTGTCCTTACATGGATTCACAAAATTGTGTTGTGGTAAAAGTTCAATGTAGCAATTGGGTAATTTTGTTGAATTTGATGTCACATACAAAAGTTGGTTAGTCTATTGCACGATCATGGACACAACAGATATTATTCATAACAATACTCACGATACACATGTTTGACATGTTCGATACAGCACGGTTTCACAATAGATTTGTTTGTGCTATGTAGATTTTAGTAGAAGGTTTTGGTGTATTCCTCTTCGCTTTAAATGTTTCTTTGACCAATTCCATCATTTTCAAGAAATTCTTTATAATTTTGTGACTATGAGGTTTTTTGAAATTTACCTTTTTCATGATTCCTCCTTATGTGCATGCTTATCTCAAGCTTGATGATTGGGTAACATATTTTTCATTTTGGCAATAGGACTAGTCTAGCCAGCAATGTGTTCTGCCTCATTTTAAATTTCTTTTTCATGGTTCCTTGCTACATGCATGCTCAAGCTTGATCATAGTAAACTGTTTTTGCATGTAGGAAATTGCTTTTGAGCTCAAGGATGCCAATATTGATGATGATGATGATGATGAAGAGTTGCATATGCTGGAAAGTTTTGGTCAGCTGCAAGTGATGGTGCCATGATCATACAGTTGGTAACTTGTAGTATCATGTTAAAAAGGTTCTGGTTTGGCTGCCATCAGAGCACCAGTGGTCTAGTGGTAGAATAGTACCCTGCCACAGTACAGACCCGGGTTTGATTCACGGCTGGTACAAGCATATTTTTCTTTATTATTTCATAAAATTGCAATGTCTCATATAATGTAAAAAAAAAAAAAATCTTGTTCTGCATTCTGGTCCCTGCTTGAACAAGTTTTTGGCTTTTACTTCAGGTGCAACGCTGTATCTTATCTTTCACTGCTTTACCTTGTTCTGCATTCATTTCTCAAGAAAAGCTTGTTTTACCTATCTTTGCCTTCTTAGTTGCATTTGCAAAGCAATGCGCCAAAAAATGTTTTTTTCCCTCAATTGCTTTGTCAGATTTATTAGAATAATAGTTGTGACAGTATTTAGCCACCTATTTGACAAGCCCTTGGGTGAGCCAAGTTTCTTCTCAAGGCTTTTTGACAGAATGAAAGAACTTGTAAGAAGAGAACTTATTCACTATGAATTTTAATAGAGTGATTATATATCTTATATATTTTCCATGGCTAATTTTCAGATTCTGATACCAAAGCTTCCAGAATGACTCATTTACCTGCAACTGTTTGGCTTGCTGCAATTCAAAAGGTACTATATTTTGAGAACAGTTTCATGCATTGTTGTTCTTCTTCTTTTTAATCTACATTGATCAATCTAATTTTGATTGAGGAATTTACATGTTCATGCTTTACATTTTGATTTTCCCATTTTCAATTATTGAATAAATAAGGTGGATAGTGTGCCCATACAACAACAACAACAATCAAGCCTTTATCCCAAATGTTTGGGGTCGGCTACATGAATCCTATTTTTCCATTTCGTTCTGTTATTGGTCATGTCCTCCGTTAAGTTAGTCCTAATGATATCCTTCTTAATTGCTTCTAACCAAGTCATTCTAGGTCTACCTCTAGATCTCCTAATTCCGTTAACGCTAATATTATCGCTTGTCCTAATCAGCACACTAAGGGTTCTCCATTGTACATGATCAAACCATCGTAATCTATTCTCTCTCATTTTATCCTCAATAGGAGCAACCTCTAATTTACTATGGATACACTCATTTCTTATCCTATCTTTTAATATATACCCACAAGACCATCGCAACATTCTCATTTATGCTACACTCATTTTTTGAACATGTTTTTTAATTGCCCAACACTCTGACCCGTAAAGCATAGTTGGTCTTATAACCGTCCTATAGAATTTTTCCTTTAGTTTCATTGGTATTCTACGATCACATGAGACTCCTATGCGTTTCTTGAAATTTATCACACTACTGAACTATGGGTTGCCCTGCGTTTTCAATGCTATATTTTTCATTTGTGGTTGGATCCTAAGAATGATTCTCAGTGCAGGGAATTGCAGGAACAATCTGAATCTTTCACCCTTTTTCTCTAGTTTTTGAGGGGGGCTTTTTTTCTTTCTAATTTTAACAGCCCATGCATATATTTCAATTTTATAGTACCTTCCACGGTACCTGTGTTCAATTCCTGCTAGTGCAAATTGTTTTTATTTTCTTAAATTGCAAATCAGGTAATAATTCCTAAATTACCTTACCTTATCCTGCACTTTGTGCTGAGTCTTATAGTTTTTGCTTTAGTTGTGCTCAGTCTTATTGTTTTTACTTTAGTTTCAATGCAGCAGCATATATTTCATTTCTTAACCTTAATCTGCATTCTCAACAAATACTTATTAAAGTATACTGGCTTTCTTTTACTTATAGTTTCAATGCAAACCTTAATCTGCATTCTCAACAAATACTTATTAAAGTATATTGGCTT
>BQKN01062663.1:106773-121003 GCA_022839385.1 Asparagus kiusianus
ACCTTAATCTGCATTCTCAACAAATACTTATTAAAGTATATTGGCTTTCTTTTACTTTAGTTTCAATGCAGCAGCATATATTTCATTTCTTTACCTTAATCTGCATTCTCAACAAATACTTATTAAAGTATATTGGCTTTCTTATTACAGCATAATGCACCATTACTTTAGTGGTAGTATCAACTCAAGTTGTAAGTTCCACTATTTAGATGTCTCCTCATACCCACAGCTGGTTACATGAATAGACTTCTTGGTGAGCGCTTGGGTATTGGTGCCATGAGAGGTAGATGAAGTGGGCTCAGGGAGGTTCCTGGATCCAATGAGCTTGGTGAAGCTAGTGGTGCTATTGACAGGAGCTGCAGATGCCATGGCTGAAGAGATAGGAGATAATGGTGGAAAGATTGCAGTGTTGCTGCTACTGGCCGTTGCAATGCTTGAGCTCCCATTTGGTAAAGAAGTGGCACATATTGTAACACCCTGGCAGATTTCTCCAGATCTGGGATTAGGACATAGAAGAACATAATTATGATAGAAAGAAGGTTAATTCAAGTAGAAAAGGTGCAATGGTGGTTCAGTGTTGAGATTGGTAAATTGGTAAGCATTCATATCTGTTTTGACAATGGGGGCATTTTGCGGGTTTTCTCAACATAGTTGTTCTAATTATTGTTCTCTTGACCTTCCAGATTGGTGGCCTTTGGTACTCGAGCAGTTTGTCTTGTTGGCGATGGTGACCTGTATCTGCTTATTAGTAGTTTGGTGAGGTTTTCATCTGTGCTTGTTAACTTTCTTGATTAAATTGATTATAATATTTTGTCTCTTCTTATTTGAGTGGGATATTTCTGAATCCTTTTATCCATCTCAGTAGTAAGTTTTTGTTCCTGCTATTGAAATGATTGCTTAATCCTCATATTATGTTAGTAAATGGAATTAGCACAGTGGGAAGAGGAGAGGTGGCAATTTTATTTTGATATATTTGGGGTTTTTGCATATATATACCCCTCAAATCTTTCATGTTTGCAAAATTACCCTCCAAATCTTGCAAAATTACCCTCCAATTCTCTCACATTGGGTTTTTCTACCCCTCCAACTTAACATCAATGCTTTGTAAACAGGACAATGTCAAAATTGTCCAACAATAGGTTTACAATATTTTATGTTTGAAAACTAAAATTGTCAAGTGGGAAGGATAGGAAAACACAATGTGAGAGAATTGGGGTGGTTTTGCACATACCAAAATTTCAGGGGTAAATTTGAAAACATGGAAATTTTTAGGGGTATATATGCAAAAACCCCTAATTGTGTTGGAGGAAAAGGAAAAAGAAACAGGCATAAGGCCATGAAATTTCCAGAACCAACTTTTGAAGTTAGGATCAATTGGTTAATCCAGTTAATGTAACATAAACATATTGCTCCTTAAATTATTTACGTATATATGGTAAAAACTGCATCATGTATGTTCTGTTTGTGAGATTAATTTTCTAAAAGTCGTTGACTAAAAATGAGTCTGTTACTGATAGATAAAGTTGGAATTTCTAGTTGGGTTTATTAGAATTATGAATAACCAATGTTATTCAGATCTGTTCATGCGTTTATTTTCTTCGCTGATCTATTATATGTATTCCCATGTTACATATCCACATAACGCATCTCATGCATTCACTAGTAGCACATGAGGAAAATTGCTTGAAATTCATAGTTAGGTGAGCAAAATGTGAAATCACGAATTACAATATTTGCATCTTCAACTCTAGGGTCTGATCTCCTAGGTTCATATTCACCATGCCATTTGAATGTTGGAGCCTCCATCTCGGAGGCATCATTATCTGAGTGGTAAAACCTTAGGTGAGTTTGAGGAGCTTTCTGCGTCTGCTGAACTTGACTTGTACTTGTGAAGCAAATGTACAGACGATGATCCTCTGCTAGGTGTATTTTCTCCTCTTGCGTATCCTGAAGGAACATCTGATCTGGTACCTTTAAGCTTTTTTCTTCTTCTTGCGGTTTCTCGCCACTTGAGTAGAGCTTTCGCAGTTTGTTCTTCAAAAATAGTCTTCTTCATGTGGGAACCCACCTATAGTTACAAAACTCTTTTTTCAGTTGTACATTTTCCAACTCGCAAGAAATGTAAATAGTGTGCCGCTGAAATACAACCAATTTGTAAAAATCGGAACAACTCACTTGTGTCACCAAGGCATAAATTGGGAAGGTGATATAGCTACACATGATTTGAAGACCAATTCCCATTGCAATCTTTGCTATGCTAAGGGGGAGATTACCATGAAAGCAATATTTCAAGCCAAATGAATACTGCAAGAATATCGATACACAATAAGTATGTTAACCATGGATATGATGTTGCCGGAAAAAAAGGACCCTTAGCTTTAACATACCCATATCCACAAAAAGTGTGCCACCTGGAATGCGTTCTCGATGGTTATCAACATCTATTCCTCTATAATAATGGGAGAATCCAATATTCACTATTCATGCTACAATAAATACTGTAACATTATCGCTGTAGCACAATAGGAGGATCCAAAGAGCCACTATTCATGCTACAATATATTACTGTAGCAAACGAAGGCGTAGCGTTTAGGGATATTACTGTAGCTCAGCTGGGGTACTGTAGTATTCAAAAATATTACTGTGGTACTTACAAAAACTGTATTTAAAAACAGAATTACTGTAGTAAAAATAAAAAATGGAGGCCGTGCTTTGCACGGGGTGCACACTAGTAAAACAATTAGTTAATAATGAGTATTAAGTCCATCTTCTTTTATAGCAATTTGGCAAAATGTTTAATTGTGAGGTTGTAAGGAATGCTGTATTGAGGAGGACAAGTACTTTTTATGCCTTTGACATGTTGCTATTATGCATTAATTCTCAACGTTGCTCAACAAGTATTTTACATCTAGCTTGTCACTGTATAGAATTTGCCTCTAGAAAACGTTTTGTGTAACAGTAAGAAATGTTTTTTCCCCCTTCCAAGATGGCCATTTTAGGTAGTTTGCAAAACTGACTGTTAAATGCAAAAACACTTATCATGCCATTCCACTGCATACATATACTACATTGCCTATTAGAAAACTGTAAAATGCCGAATATACTAGCTTTATTATGTACAAACAGGCAAAGAAAATTTATCTTTTACAGACAATACCTGAAATAAGGTCAGCTGTATTAGGAAAAGGATCCACTTGGGGTTATTGAACCAAAAATATGTGTTACTTGGTTCAACAACTAGAGCTCCCTTGATGACAGTTGTTTTGTTTTTGATTTGATGAGCCATCTCCATGATGATAATTTCCAGTTTCATACCAACCAGTAGAAGGACCTACACGGTTGCATCAAATTTATAATAGGGGTTTTTATTTCTAGGCCCAATTATTTACTCTACTTTATCTATAAACCCAATAACTATTGCTTGTATCTTTAAACCCAATTATCCTTTTGTATTTGCCTTTAAACCCAACTTCCACAATACAATACATGCATATGTGTGCCCCCAATTTTCTTTAAAATCCGATTATACCCTTCCATGATATCTCATGTGTTCTTGATTAAGTGGGCCTCTTTCAAAAAAATTAAAAAACTTAATAAAATGGAGAGAGAGAGAGAGAGACGGGGGCTGTTCCTCCATTTCTCTCCCCTCCCGCACCTACACACCGCATTAAATGTGGTTAGGCGCAAGAGAGGAGAGAAATGGTGGGAACCCCCCATGGTTCCCACCCGTCTCTCTCTCTCTCTCCATTTCCCAATTAATTTCCATCTCTCATCCATTATTTTCTCTTTACTACATTCTTCCCCTCTTATAAGCCTATCAATTAATTCTCACCCACTCTTATGAATCCATCAATTAATTCTCAACTTTATTAATATGTAGGGTGTGATTTTGGTGGATATTCATCACTTTCTTAGCAATTAAAGGTATAATTTTGCATTTAACTCAACTACTAAGTTTATAGCATTAATTTCTTATTTTATTCATGACAATTATTTCACATTATTATTCATGAATTCATAAAATTAGTTAAATTTGTTATATTTGATGAAATTTTAGTTAAATTTGATTTTAGTCAACCACTCATTAATTTCACATAATTTCAGATTATTATGTCACATTAATTTCTCATTATTATTCATGAATTCATAAAAATTAGTTAAATTTGTTATATTTGATGAAATTTTAGTTAAATTTGATTTTAGTCAATCACTCATTAATTTCACATTAATTATTTCACATTATTATTTCACATTAATTTCTCATTTTATTCATGAAAATTATTTCTCAACCACTCATTTTATTGTTTGTTAAAGTTGATTTTAGTTGTCTATCTTTGATGAAAATTTCCATAAATTTGTTTATTTTTGGTGACAAAACATAGATGGATGAAGAATTGTATTATGCATTGAATGATTTTAGAGGAAATAATCACTTTTTAAAATTATATGTCAATGGGAGTTACAATGATTTGGTGGTTGCGGTGCAAAGTCTAATTGCTTGTAGTGCAAACATGATGCACTTGACTTACAAAGTCCCCCACACACAAGAAATTTATGTGCGTGTATGTGATGATGATGAGGTCTCGATAATGTTCAATATACATTGAAGTTGCAAGGAGAATGTCGTTATTATGAATGCTGAGATGAATCGAAAGATATTATTTGGGCAACAATCTAATACCATCCATATAAGGTCATTTACACTTTTGATGTACTTTTATATTTTTACCGTTAATTTTAAAGTTTTAACTTTCTTTAACTCTTATACAATTTTCTATGTAGAAATATGTACATCCCTTCTAGTGAAGAACATGCTTCTTATTCACAAAATCCTTCGTCTTCCCAAAATGTCTTGGGAAGTTGGGAGCTCTAGTATGATTCCTCTTGCATGACACAATGCAATTAGAAGTGTTGGTCAAGAATTTGATGATGTTAAGCATTATCGGCGGAGTTTAAGTAATTACTCTATTGCATGAGGTTTTAACTTTATTTTTGTAAAAAATGAATGCAAAAGAGTGACAACAAAATGCAAGGCGACAAACTGTGAATGGATGATTCATTGCACCCATCATACAGATAATGATCAATTTTATGTAAAAAAATTGTAGTTCTCATAGTTGTTTGGGAGGAGGCATAGGAAAGGAAGGATATAGATGAGTATTTTGTAAGTGAAATGCTAATCATATCAAATCCATCTTGGAAGAACAACCCACTTATCACCCAATTGATTTTTAGAAGAAGCTTAAAATAGAATTTGGTTTGGACATCCCTTATCATAAAATTTGGTGGGGAAAAGAGCTAGCTCAACGTGAATTGTATGGTGATACTAAATATTCGTATGACCAACTCCGATGGTATAAGTATAAATATGGAAACTAATCCGGGATTAATTGTTCATGAAGATGAAAGATTTACAAGAGTATTTGTGTCTTATTATGTTTGTTGGAAGGGGTTTATGGAGGGATGCAGGTCAATGTTGTTCTTGGATGGTTTACATCTTTTTGATAGGTATGACAGAGGTCAATCTAATCAAAACTTGCATTAATGTACTATTCTTCATAATAACATATTAGACTTTGTTTCATAATTGCTCTTATTATTTATAGGTATAAATGAACCTTACTTGCTGTAAATGCTCTAAATGAAGATGAGTGAATGTTTTCGGTAGCAATTTGCATATGCGGGACGGAGAATGAGAGTAATTGTGAATGCTTTTTGGAATGCATTCGAGACATTCTCTTCAATGATGAAGATCTATATACTCTAGATGATGAGCTGGTTTTAATCTTTGATAGGGACAAAAGACTTCAAAATTCCGTAAAGAAATGCTTTCCATGGTCACATCACTTTTATTGTATTCATCTTTTGGCTAATTTTAAGAATAACTTATCAAAGAAAGGCATTATGCTACTTTTACAAGATGAATATGTGCAAACTATGAAGAGAGCTGCTTATGCATACACATCTCGTTCCTATGATAATGAATACAACGAGCTACGAAACAAATCAGAGATTACATATGATGAAATGTTGAGGATGAGTCCAGAAAATTGGGCTAATTACTACTTTCATGGGAAATATTAATATTTTAATTTATGCAAATTTTATATGTAAATCATTTAGATATATGTATCTCTATACTTACTATTTATTGATATGCGTGTAGATATGAATGATTGATATCAAACCTAGCGGGAGGTCATTCAATTCTTGGAACAAAGAAGCTCGTTATTTGCCAATTACCTAAACAATTGATGATATTCATAAGAAAATGATGAAGATGAGTTTTGAAAGGCGGGAGGCATTCCACAGGTGGAACACATCATTTTTCCTATTGTGGAAGAGCACCTTATTCATATCAATGAGCAAATCATGTTATCTTTATGCTACTACTACTACAGAAAGGTACGGGTATATGATTTCTCCACCGTTAAAGTAGATTTGAATGATCACACATGCACTTGGCAAGTAGTTGGGGCTACCTTGCAAACATGCGGCTACAGTAATTCGACAAAATAACGACATTTTTTACTCCTATATTTCTCACTACTTTAGTGTGGAGACATACCGTAAATGTTACTCCTTTCCAATATACCCAATTCCTGACGATAACAAGCCATATGTAGATGATGAAAATATGGTGATTCGGCCGCCAACAATAACAATTCTTCGTGGAAGACCAAGAACTAAGCACATTCCTTCAGGATTGAATCCCCAATTCCCCATAAAGATTTACAATGTAGTAGATGTCAACAGTATGGTCACAATTGTAGAACATGTAGACAACCTATTGCAGACTAGATCGCCTTTATATTCTAAGCAAAATATTGCAAACATGCATGAGTTTTGTGTCATAGTTTTGTGTAAGTGTCATACTTTTGAATCAATGTAAGACATGTTTTTGTCATACTTTTGGATCAATGTAAGATATGTCTTACTATAAGTAAAAACGAATGAGCTATGAAGTAATGTCTTATTGTAAGTGGCACAAAGGATATCCATACAAGTACATAGCATTCTACATCTAAAAGTGAGGAGAATTAAAAATGTATTGTATTCATTATTTTAAAATTTATGCATAACAATAATAATCACTGATTCACTTACTATATACATCAAGTAACATCATGTTGATTGCCATAAGCCATTCTGTGAAGCTGTTGATAGAACTTCATAAATCAGAGAAATTGTAAAAGAACTTTGCAGATAGTTTATCATTAGAGTGAGAGATATGAGACCTGATGCCAACAATGATCTTGAAGTCGTATTCTAGAGACCTCTTTATATATTTGTGAAAATCAAATTTGCTATTTGGAGATAAATGAGCCTGTAAGCCATAATTTTATATGAAATAAATCAGAACATTTATCACCAAAAAAAAAAAAAAAAAAGAAAGAAAGAAGAGAGATTCTACTAGTTGAAGTAGAGAATACTGCACGGCAGTTTCATCTTACATTGATAAAACCATGGCACATTGTCAAGTAGTCCACCTTTGTCACTGAAACAAAGAATTGTCTGAAATATGCTATCTTGTATACATAAGATATACAGTAGAAAAATTTTCAGGATATATCTTTCTTATTTCATTAGCAAAAATTATGACACGTGTTCTTTCTGGTATTTGGATTCTGTTGCTCGCTGTAATTATTTAGCATTTATCTGCTAAATTTACAGAATTCCTTTCTGTAAATACATCCAAAGGAGGAACATGAGGGTAAAGCATCTTTCACGTTGATCTTACGGAAGCTTCTTGCCAATGGTCGGATAACTTGTGTTTTCCTATTAATTTTTTGGAACTGTACTTCGTTGAGGTAAGATATCTGGTTTCGGGAATGCAAAAGTATCCCTGATTATATACAGAAGTACTGAAAAATCCTCAATTGGAAGAGAAGAGTTAAATGTATTGGATTCTTTGCAGTAAGGATATTTATTTCTTCATATTGGATTCTGTTATAAAGTTTTTACTTTGTTGCAGGTGTAGGAAAATTGTGGAGATATCGAATTGTGATGGATCTGGATCTGGTTTTCAAGTGCAAAGATTATTGATCTAAGTTTTCAGTGGCATTTTGGGTCTGAAGTGGTTTAGTTTTCACTATTTTCAGGTATATTTCATTGCCTCGTTAGTTTTCACTATTTCCAGTGCAAATAATTACAACTGTATACCAAGAACTAAGCAGCCTTTTGGTACTTTGTTTTATGTGAATATGACTTAACTACTAGTTCTGTTAGAAGTTGGTTATTTATTGTGTTTGACAGAGTCCATGTTAATAATTCTTTACCCATATTGGTTGGCTGCTAGTCTTGTGGAATTCAACCATGTGCTGTTTAAGGAGGATTTTTTTTAATCAAACAAATCAAGAGCTTTTGTTTGTATGCGTTTGCATTTTATGTATAATTTTATCTCAATTATACGTCATTGCTTAAAATTATTGCTTGTAGTTATTATAACAATCTACATTTGCATTGAATATATGCGTTGCATAGATGATAGTAAATGAGGAATTGTCTCTTACTATCCATCTTATGCCCGGAGTGCTAGACATGCCGAAATGGCGCTTCACAAAAGAAGTTTGATGAGAAAACCTAAACCTAGAGGGATCTGCAAAAATAAATAAATAAATAAATAAATAATGTCACATATCAGTATTGAAGGAAAGGCGTATCTTTCAAATGAAAAAAATTTCTATGATGTATTTCAGAAAGAAAACTTACCATTAGTAAATTGATATTTATAGTGAGGCAGTCTCAGCTTCCCAAGCCTTCCATTTCTTTATCTATCAATAGCAAGTAAACAACTTATTTACTTTGATTATGAAGGAAGGATGTTGAATTCTTAAGTATATAAAATCTCAATTTTCTTATACAAGCATTTGTGGCATGAAGATAGCTTACTTTTGCTTTTCCTAAAGCCATGGTGAGAACACTATAGAGCACATGGAATATGGCAACTACAAAGATGAAAATATGCAACTGATGCATTCCTTTTTTTGAGATCAATGGCACTTTATCCTGCAAAATCAACAAAATCGATCGATATTAATAATCGTAGATTCACAAACCCTTTGTACTTGAGTCAAAACCACTGCTAGGATACATGGATCAAATTTACGCATTTCTTTAAATTCTTGTCATTAGTAAGTCTATAAATTCTTATTATCGTTTCTCTGTTTATTTTTTCTTTCTCTGTACAAAAGAAGGTTAACTCCCTATCAGTAGCTTTTCTTTAGACCTGTGACGCCTCTTATATCAACATCCTAGTTTTCATATTATATCTGTACTTGTGCATGTTTACCATGATAAATTCATATGTAAGAAACTTAGGTTAGAAACTTAAGTTAGATATTATCATAATTTGCCTTAACAACTAAATAATGAAATTATATACCCAAATGATAATACTTCTTTTACTAAAAGCGATATGTTTTCCTTACGTTATACTTGGAGCAATGATCTATCACTGCTTCTGCTAGAACATGGCGCCAGTGTCCTTCATCATCGCACGAGAGTAATTTTCTCCTGTTATTATTGTCATCATGGCAGCAATTGTCGGACTGTTTACATGGGAGCATAACATTCCCAGCTTTAGCGGGGATGCATATTTTAGAAATTTGATCTTGTCCAAGAGTGAGAAGCAGGGATATGAAGCCCAAAAGCATCAACTCTGCATGTCACGTGACTAGGTATATAGATAACTAACCCACAAAAACTTGAAATGGAAGCTATTGCGTTTAGTTTAACGACATTGATAGTCATCAACTAGATGTAGGCTTAAGGGAACTTGGTTAGAAACCATTAAGAAAGATATGATTATGCACGAGAGATAGTACTCAACGGAATTGAATGGAAGTGTAGGATTCATGTAGCTGACCCGAAAAAGTTGCAATAAAAGTTTTATTGTTGTTAATAAAAGCGACGACCTTTGAAAAGAATTAAGAAAATGATTTTTGTATCCTTTTAAATAAAAACCTCTGTTTTGAGATGAAAAATGGACAATTTGACAAAACTACCATGAAGTATTAGAGATTTTGCACACAGAGGAGCAGAGCCAAGAGCAGTTGTAGCGGACATACGAGGGCCAAGGCTTGTAAAGGCTAGAAATTTGCTGCCAGCTTCAAAGTATCCATGCTTTTTTCCCCTCCTCCACCAGCCGAGGTCTATTCGTAAAATACAAGGTCTGAGTGATGCCACGGTTAATTAGACTTGACTTGTAAGTGTTCTACCGGATTAGCTGGTGGGCGGTTATGTGATGGAATTTAATGCATGAAAGGAACAAGGAAAGGGTTAGATTTTAATGTTTGATTTTGTACATGGTAAAATTCCACAACTACCTCATCATTTGTGTCATTTTAATTAATTATTTATTTTTTGAGAGAAAGAATGAGACCTCCATAGCGATGCCCGATCAAGTCATATTTGAATCGACATTTTCATTCTGCCTGTAGTATTTTACGAACTAGGATACACCCTTGTTGTGCTCTGATACCACTTGTTATGCGCGGTGGAAGCTAAAATCAAACGGATGTGCTTCGAGAGATCAAATCAAACAAACATCAAGAGAAGGCCAAACAATGCAAAATAACGACACAAACTCATACAACCAATTTTAACGTGGTTCGACAAGTTGTCTACGTCCACGGGGTAAGAAGGGGATGAAATTTTCACTAATAGAGAAGAAGAGTACAAACTGAGATTACAAAATCACACAAACTCACAAATTAATCTCACCAACAAAGCTCTAATTCTCTCCAAACAAAACCCTAACCAATAGCTCCAGAAAATACCTCTTTTCTGTGCTCCAAATATCCCCTTCGCTGCTTAATTCCCTCTTCCAATCGTTCTATATATATAGAAATCCTAAAATCAAAAACATACTAAGAATTCTAAAACAAAAAACAAAACAGATTATAACCTGTTACCAAAACAGATTTAGAATCATGTTACCAAAACAGATTAGTAATCCTAATAACATGTTACTAAAACAAATTAGGAAACATATTAGGAACATGCTATCCAACAATTCTCCATCTCGACGAAGTTTTCCCAAAACTGAGCCGATACTAATACTAACCAAACGTCTCACTTGTTGCATCCAGTACGAAGTGGAACAAATCCATGATAACGGACTCAATCCATAACAAGTCGCGAACCCAAACGAGAATGCGAACAAACTCCAAATATTGGTATCAACTCACCAAACTGGCTGCATCATAAATGACTGCCTACGTATCCTCTTGCCCAAAAAATCAAGTATTCACGTAGTTCATCAAATGGCTTCCAAAGGCCCTCAATCCAATAAAAGAGTTCTTAACTTTTCACAAACAAATCTGCGGCTGATAGAACTTCTAATGACCCCAAAGTGAAACAAACTAAACACCTCAATCTGAGATGAACCAACGGTCATATTCAAATCCAAACTATGTCCACAAGCTGCACTCGAATCCAAAACCAACTCATCATCTGCATCCAAATCCAAATAATCCCCAAACCATGTCACCTCAGCTAGAATTCCAAACGATGCAATATGATCTGGAGTATATGAAGTAATCTCCATCCAACGTGGAGTAGCATCACCCTCCACCCGCTATGATATCCTAATGATCTGAGTAACACTCTCCACCTATTGAGAGTTAAATGTGACATACCTGTTCAGAACAAAATCAGAGTCTCCCAACTGATAACCAAACGAGCCTCTGAATTCCAAATGTGCTATCGGATCAAATCTCACATCCTCGATGTGACCAAATGTTGGGTAACTAAACATCCGACGTAACCCAAAATATGAAGCAGCTCCACCAGATTCTAAATCTCCAAACGCAGCAGTCGGCAACCTATGATTAAGATGACTCATATATGTCGAAGCCCGAATACCAAAACCAATGCTCGACATTAAACGCCGATCCCTTTTCAGAAAAGAACGACTAATCAAAAATATCATCTCATCTCGTTGCCCTAATATTTTTTCTCCAATGAAGTGTCTCAAACTGCCATGAGCTCCGCACAAACGCAAGAAAGGATCCCTACCAAAATCAGAACAACGGTCACCTTTCTGCCAATACACTTTCTCAATCTGTTGTTGACTTCTAGGACTTCACACCAATGGGACTTGGTAGCAACCCACCAATACCTAAAACAGTCCCCAATTATGAAAATCAAATATCGATTACCTCCCAATGATGTATCCTTGGAAGGCCCCCAAATGCAATGAACACCACTTAAAAGACCCATCGCTCGATGGATAGAAGTGCCAAACTTCACATCGGTCTTCTCGTTCATACCAATGTGTTCAAAGGACTTCAATCTGCAGGTCAAAGCACTCCTCAATAATCCAATATCCCAGCCTCAACTCCTTTTTTCTCGGCCATCTATCTCAAAGCACCAACAAACTAATGCGGAACAAACGAAGAATAGATCTAAACTGATAAAGGAGAGATTTTTATCTCCAATTGAAACCCTAATAAGAGGCTCCGAAAGATCTCATCCCGCACGATGGAAACGAGATCCACAAATAGGAAAAATCCTACATTTATCACCAACTGAAGCCCTAGACGAACTTTCAAAACGTTCTACTCCAATTAGCCCAAGCGTAGCTCAAGCTTTGATACCACTTGTGCTCTGATATCACTTGTGCGCGGCGAAAGCCAAAACTAAACCGATGTGCTTCGAGAGACCAAATCAAACAAACGTCGAGAGAAGACCAAACAATGCAAAATAACGACACAAACTCAAACAACCAATTTTAACGTAGTTCGACAAGTTGCCTACGTTCACGGGGCAAGAAGGGGATAATGTTTTTACTAATAGAGAAGAAGAGTACAAACCGAGATTACAAAATCACACAAACTCATCAATTAATCTCACCAACAAAACTCTAATTCTCTCCAAACAAAACCATAACCAATAGCTCCAGAAAATACCTCTTTTTTATGCTCCAAATATCCCCTTCGCTGCTCAATTCCCTCTTCCAATCGTTCCATATATATAGAAATCCTAAAACCAAAAACTTACTAGGAATTCTAAAACAAAAATCAAAACAGATTAGGAATTCTAATAACCTATTACCAAAACAGATTTGGAATCATGTTACCAAAACAGATTAGGAATCCTGTTACCAAAACAGATTAGGATTCCCAGTAACCTGTTATCAAAAAAATTAGGAAACATATTAGGAACATGCTATCCAACAACCCTCGCATACATATCCCTTAAATCATTAAACTGTTTAAAATAATAACATGAACAAATGATAAATGTCCTTTTGGCCTTAAAAAATTTATAATATAAATACAGGGCTTTCACATTTTTTTAAAAACTTTGATACCACAAGTTTGGAGTATCCAAGCGTGAAACACGGTATTGAGATATCAAAGTTGAAAAGGTGTAAATTTTTTCTTAACACAATGCTAGGAAAAAAAAGCTATCAAATTTAAAAGAGGTGTAAACTTTGGGCTATTAAAGTATCAAAAAGAACTGTTGGATATTGAAGTTAAAAAAATATAGGGTACCAAAGAGCAAATAACTCTTTTTTCTACAAGATGGGTGTTTGGAAGTAAAATATAACAGGTATTTCGGTCATTGAGGGACCGAATTGCAAGATCCCGTAAGGATTTGAGGGACTAACAATCAATTTGAAATATGTTAGGGACTAATATGTAATTATTTAAAATTTGACTTTTCAGGGACTGATATCTAATAACCCTACTAACTCCTCCCCAAACATAGAAAACCCTAGATATCAAAAAGGTATCCTCTCAAGTTGAGAAGAAGACGAATAAGGGATCCAATTGCCTCTGTGGCACTGTCCATCCCTCTCAAGCTCATCCCCTCCAATGAGACAGACGATCATCAAGGTTTTCTATTTTCCTTCTTTATTTTGGTGGTATTTTCTTTTCCAATATCTTTACATTCGCAGAATGTTTAGATAAAATTATCGGATGGTGTTGCTGAAGTAAATACCCATGATTTTTGCACTATAGACCCCTTAAAAGTTAAATTTTGCAGTAGATAATTGGAGGTTTTGACCATGCGTTCAATCATTAGTCCTTGGGTTTTTTTAGCAAAGAGCGCGTTTTGTTTTGTGTACATCTATTCTTTGATATTGGTAGTAAATCAATTAATTTCAAGCAATTAATTTATTAATGGGAATTTATAGTAAATCAGCTGATTTGGAAGACTTTGTTTCAAAACTTTAGGTGACTCAAGGACCAATATCGGGGGGGGGGGGGGGGGGGGG
>BQKN01062663.1:121103-132263 GCA_022839385.1 Asparagus kiusianus
ATGATATGGAAGTCAAAAGTATCATGAGTCCTCTATCTGTGATGCTCGCACCATAATTTCATGGGTATGACTTCATAATAAAAGTATTCGTGCTGCATAACTTGAACGGGAAGAAGAAACCAAACATAAAAGGTTGATTATGATTGGAGCAAAACAGATGGTTTCTTGCTTTCCATAGTTGCAGTAGTTGACCGTGCACATATATACCTTTTGTATGTTTTCTGCATTAATCAATGTACGTCTTTTTAGATAGCAAAAGTCATGTGCGCTTACGCGTACATGATGAGAATCTGAGACTTTGCTACTTGTGAAAGGATGTGGAAGGTTTCAAAAGAAGTCCTTTACTCAAATTCGATGAGAGAATACCTATATTAAAGACCACTACATTGTGCTTGTCCTGTGTAATTTGTAGTATCCAAGGATCAAAATTTAGAAGCTTTGAAGTCTTTTTTTTAATAATGCATGCATCAAGTAACTGCAAGACAAGGTATAAATTGCAAGTTTTGTTATTTGCTAACCATGGTTCAAAGTGTTTGACACCTAAAAATTTAGTGTAAGATTGTGGTGCAAGGTTGGATATTAATTGCACAACAGAAACTAAAGATCTAAACAACTAGTTATTTTATGTCCTTCATTTTGTGCTAGCAAATGCATGAGCAAAAAGACAAAATAATAATCTTAATACACTTTAAATGGTGTTGACTTTTAAGGAGTAGACATTCCATTTTAAAGACCTTAAATGGAAAGAATTCAACACGAACAATTTTAGTAGTAGCTACATCCTTCTATATTGAGGATTACGGCAGGCTCCCTATCAGGCATAAATTCCTTTAAAAACGCTGACAATCAATTTCGAATTTGTGAATCTCCAGTCACACACCGATGAACCTGCACTCTCAAGTTCCTTTCCCTGTTAATTATGTAAGTATATATGGTAAAAACTGTTTCATTATGACATTATGATCTCTTACTATTCAGGAGGTTAATTTTCAAGAAGTCATAGAAAAATAAGAGTCAGCAGCTTTTCCTTAATAGAAATACGAATGTCCGATTTTAATTCAGATTTATGGACACAAATACTTATCTTCCTGTAATCTATAAAGAATTTATAGGGGTAGTATTCTTCCATGTTACATATTCACATAAGATATCTCATTGCTTTCATTAGTACAGCCCATCTGGAAAATTGCTCAACAGTTCATTGTTAAGGTGAACCAAAAGTGAAATCCCGGATTACAATATTTGCATCTTCAGGTTTAGGATCCGATCTCCTAGGTTCATATTCACCATGCCATTTAAATGTTGGAGCCTCCATCTCAGAGGCATCATTGTCTGAGTGGTAAAATCTTGGTGAATTTGATATGCTTTCTACATCTGCTGCACTTGACTTGTACATGTACTTGTGAAGTAAATGTACTGGCGATGACTCTCTGCTAGGTGTATTTTCACCGCTCGTGTATCCTGACGGAACATCTGACCTGCCTCCTTTATGCTTTTTCCTTTCTCTTGCTGCTTCTCGCCACTTGAGTAGAGCTTTTGCAGTTTGTTCTTCGAAAATTGTCTTCTTCATGTGTGAACCCATCTGCAGACATACAGATCCTTTTAAGGTCGCACATATTTTAAACTAGAAAGATATGTGAATATTGTGACCATTGAAATCATGATTAATTCACAAATATCAAACAACTCACTTGTGTCACCAAAGCATAAAGTGGGAATGTGATATAGCTACACATTATTTGAAGACCAATGCCCATTGCAACCTTCACAATACTAAGTGGAAGGTTATCATGAAAACAAGATCTCAAGCTAAATGAATACTGCAAGAAGACAAGAGTACAAAATAAGTATGTAAATCATGAATAAGATGTTGCCAAAAGAGTCTCCTTAATTTAACATACCCATATCCACAAAAAGTGTGCCACCTGGAATGCATTCTGTATAGTTATAAACAAACAAATTAGTCAATGATGAGTATTAAATCAAACTTCTCGAAGTAATCTAAAGAGATGTTTATTATTGAGGTCGTAAGGAACAATATACTGGGAATGAGGATAATTCTTTATGCCTTTGTCATATTGCTAGTGTGTATTTACGCTCTACATGACTCAATAATAATTTTACATTTAGCTAGTCACTATAGAATTTCTAAGATGCCTTTTCGAAAGAGTTTGTTTCTGAATTTATCTTTAACAGTAATAAAATTCTTTTATAGAGTGGCATTTTATGTTGTTTGTAACACTGACTGCTAAATGTAAGACCAATTTACCAAAGTATGAATGAAGTAAATTGCCAGGGAGAAAAATGTAAAAGCCTGAAGTATACTAGTGTTTTGAAGTGGAAATAGCCTTAAGAGAAATTTTCCCTTTCGCGTGCATTAATTACCTGAAATAAGGTCACTTGTATGAGGAAAAGAATCCACCTGGGGTTATTGAACCAAAAATACGAGTTACTTGGTTCAACGATTGGGGCTCCCTTGACCACAGTTGTTTTATTTTGAATTTGATGAGCCATCTCCATGATGATAATTTCTAGTTTCATACCAACCAGCAGCAGAACCTACACGGTTGCTTCAATTATATTATTGGCATTACATGTGAGCATACTAATAGTCAAAGTAAAATGAATGAGCTATGGAGTACTAGCTTACTATAAGCGGCACAAAAGATATCCATACGAGCGTGTACCATTCTACATTTGAAGTAAGAAGAATTAACAATTATCTTCTATTCATGCTTTAGAAATGTATGCATAAGAATAGTGATCACTTACTATATACATCAAGTAACATTATGATGATTGCCATAAGCCATAATGGGAAGCTGTTGAAAGTAATTAGTAAAATCAGAAATATGGTAATAGAAATCTGTATAGTATCATTAAAGTGAGAGATATACGACCTGATGCCAACAACGACCTTGAAGTCATCTTCTAGAGACCTCTTTATATATTTATGAAAATCAAATTTGCTGTTTGGAGATAAATGAGCCTGAAAATTGTTATTTTATAGAAATAAGAACATCTCTCACCAAATGTAAAAAGAACATTCCCTAGTGATTCTACTGATGGAAGTAGATAAAACTTCAATGCAATTTCATCTTACATTAATAAAGCCATGGCGCATTGTCAAGTAGTCCACCTTTGTCACTGAAGCAAAGAATTGTCTGAAAAATGCTACCTTGTATACATAAGAAAGATGGTAAAATACTTTTCAGGTTATGTCTTTCTTATTTCATTGCTAAAAATTATGCATGTGATTTTTTGCTATTTGGATTCCCTTGCTTGCAATAGTTGTTTATCAGTTAACCTTTAAAGGTTAAAAATTCCTTTATCTCTATTTCATATCTTCTAAATGCATCCCATTGAGGAGCATATTGATAAGCAATATTTGCTTTAATCCTAGGAAATTTGTTGCCAATAGCTGGGTAAGTTATGTGTTTTCTCTTAATACTTGGAACTGTCCTTTAAGATAAAATGTCTGGTTTTGGTTTTATTGTACATGACTGATCTTTTATGAAATGATTTTTTTCTAAAAAAATTACTAATGATGTGTCGTCTGCTCCTTCAGGTTCTCCCAATCACATTTGTTTGATATCCAGGTTTCTCTCTTTCGGGATTTTTTTTTACCAATGTTTGGTTGGTAAAAGGTGGTATTGCTATTTATCATCTTGGTGGTTTTGTGGGATGTAAGGGAATCAAGAAACATTTTAGATTTGAATTGGTTTTATGTACATCGGCTTTTAATTTGGAGCATCATCTGACTTTTTGGAATCTGTAATTGTTCCAGATTAAATAAGAAGCACACTGAATAATCTTATCTTGTTCTATTTACAGTTATCTCTTTGTAATAGTTTTGCTTCTTTTAATTGCAAGATGAGTTAATTTATTGATATTTGCAGCAAGGATACTTATTGCTTCATGTTGGATTCTTTTATCGAAGTTTTGCTTTTTCTATTGTAGATTTAGGGGAAATGGAGTGGAGATCAAATTGTGGTGGATCTTGAGCTGGTTTTCCCGTGCAAAAATGAATGATCTAAGTATTTGGGTGTCATTTTGGATCTGAGCTGGTTTGGTTTTTACTATTTTCAGGTATATTTCGTTTCCCCAGTTAGTTCTAACCATTCCTGCTACAAATAACTACAACGACATGCCATAAACCAAGCAACCTTTATGTTACTTTTTTTTATCCTATGGGATTTAACTGCTTGTTCTATTAAAAATGGGTATTTATTGTGCTCGGGTATGTCTATGTTAATAATTACTTTCCTTCTGTTGGTTGGCTGCTAGTTTTGTAGCATTCAACCATGTAATTCTGGAGGAAGGCTTTAAATCATATATGTGAGTTTCTGTTTCATTTATAAAAAAGGATATGCATTTATATTTTCCTGTTCAATTTTATCTCACTTGTACCTATTCGTTGAAGTTGTAGTTATTGTAACAATATATAAACTGTTAATATATGCATCGCATATTCGAGTAAAAGAAGGTATAGTCTCTTACTATCCATCTTACACCCGGAGTGCTAGACATGCCCACATGGCGCCTCACAAAAGAAGTTTGATGAGTAAACCTGAACCTAGAGGGGTCTGCGAAAAAGGAGATCTGAATGTCAATAATGAAAGAAAGAACAATTTCAATAATGCAAATGTATAAAATATTTCTATCATGTATTTCCGAAATAAAACCTACCATTAGAAACTTGATATTCTAGTGAGGCAGTCTCTGCTTCCCAAGCTTTCCATCTCCTCATCTATCAATCAGAAGTAAACAATTTGTTGACCTTGAGTTTTAAACAGTTGAATTTTGGGTATATAAAATTTCATTTTCTTATGTAAGTTTTCATTATATGGGATAGCTTACTTTTGCTTTTCCTAAAGCCATTGTGAGAACGCTATACAGAACATGGAATACAGCAAGTACAAAGATAAATATATGCAACTGATGTATTCCAGTTTGTGAGATCAGTTGTACTTTATCCTGCAAAATCAACAAAATTGAGATTAATAATAATCGCAAGCTCATTAGGACTCTTTGGTACGTAAAGCAAAAGAATTTGCTAGGAGACAGATCAGAGTTACGAAACATTTCTATATACCTTGCTTTTTAGCAAACCTATGTTTGTTTGTTATTGTTTATTTTTGTATGTTCATCCTCTGAGTTCATAAGTAGGGTATCTCCTGACCTCTTCCTTATCATTTATTACATGTTAGAGCTTTCTTTTGACTCGTGACATCTCTCATCACAAACAGATGCTCTCTACATGTTGAAAGATTGCAAATTGCGCATGTTTACCATAATAAAATTCATATATAAGCAACATAAATTAAAATGATCATATATAAACTAAAAGCTTTAGGACAAATTTTAAGCTGAAAGCTGCAACTGAAGAATGTAACTATATGCCAAAAATGAGTATGATTATAATCCGAACAATAATGCTTCTTTGTATAGATGGGTGATCTTTTCCTTACTTTATACTTGGAGCAATGATCAATCACTGTCCCTGCTAGAACACGGCGCCAGTGTCCATCATCATTGAGCGAGAGTAATTTTCTCCTGTTGTCATGGTCATCATCATCATTATCATTATCGTTATCATGTTTACCCTCGCATGGGAGCATAATTTTCCCAGCTTTAGCAGGGACGCATATTTTGGAAATTTGATCTTGTCCAACAGTAAGCAGCAGGGATATGAAACCCAAAAGCATCAACTCTGCATGTCACATAAATTAGTTTGTTAGGTAGATTAACTCAAAAAAATTGAAGAGGGAAAATGCAGTTTTTGGTTTAACAAAAGAGATGACCGTGAAGGATGTTTGTGTTCTTTTGGGTATTATGATGAACCCCCTAGTTTGGCCAATTATTATGAAACCTCCATCGTTATCTTTTGATTACAGAACCCCCTACAGTTAAAAAAAATCTGTTAATATCAAATTTAAAGAGCATGTGCAAGTCAAATGCACTGTTATATTCCAAAGTTGCCCTCTTCTTCCTCTTAACATAGTTCCCATTTCTGCCTTTGCTTTCTAAATGAAGACCATGGCCAGAATTGTTTTTCTCTTGCTTTCAAGTCCCAACTAAATGACTCACTGAAATGGCATAGAAGATCAAACTTTGCGACGAGGATGAAACCTTGGCGTAAGCTTCTGGCGGCAAGTAAAAGATATTCCTAAGGTGTCAAGTTCGTTTTTGGTTGCCGCTTCAGATTAGTGCCGGTTAGTGTCAGTTTCGTGTTGAAAAGGAACGTGACACTATACGAAGAAGCTATAGATGGACAACAACGGGTCCAATGCATTTTGAAAAGTAATCTGTGGATTGTTGTAGAGTAGTTAATATGCATCGCCACCAGCAAAACATACACACCCAAAAGAGAAAAAAAGATGCAGGCTTTTTCATGGGTTAGCTCATTGATCAAGTTCCATTCTTACAAGCTTTGTAAATCCCTTGTCGGGTCAGTTTCACCTCAGGAATGGATTTTTGTTATGTCACAAAATCAATCACCTTCATCTCGTCCAACACCAGCATCCAAGCCGAGCTCAACGTCTCGCCCCTGAGGCAAGACGAACGCGCTCTTCCCTCACGTGAAACTGTATGATCCTAACTCACTCTGGTGAAGGCGCTGACTGTTCGTTAGGGTTATTCTCTCCACGCCCTCTCCTGCCATCCTAACTACCACAGCCTATACTATAGCAGAGGGATATGTGGTATTCAGCTACAGAGGAAGTTTCCTCTCAGGCTTACCTAGATCGACAAGATGACGCCACGTGGACTTTGGACTTTCCTTTATCCTTGATCTACCCCTTCCGAGTTGGTATAAAAAAGGTAACAGTGGTAAGCTAAACCTGAGTCTAATTTCGTTGTCAATTTGATTAGATTTTCACTTTTTTTCTACATCCACTGGACTTAAGCGTCGGAGAGTCATAGGAGCGGTCATGCCTCAGTGCCTTCTAAGTGTTTGTTCAGTGATTTGCTGGAGGGATATCCTATTCTTGAAGGGGGTTTTCATAACAATTAATGTATTAAACTTGAAGGGGGGGTTTTCACAATAATTACCCTATTCTTTTTATTCCTAAAACTTCTCATGTTATATATGAAAATGGGATAAATTTGAGAAAACAATCATGAAAGCTTAGGGGTTTACATTAAAATACCATAAACCATTTATTAGGGAACAAAAGCGCCAACTTTCAAATTAAAAGTAAAATAACACGTACTAATAAGAAAGCTATATTTGCCCCAAGTCCATGGTAGTTATCTGACAATGGCGTACGGTTCATGGTAAGTCGAGTAATTTTATCAGAAAAGTCATATGTTAATTTTGTAAAATATAACTACTGGTATATTAATTCGTTAATTTTTTTTGATAGCACGTGGAATTTTCCTGCTGATTTCAAATTTTATTGTTTCTCTCCACTAAGAATAGTTTGCGGTATATCCCCGTGAAACCCCTGATACTTTATGATGTTTTCCCAAATAAAGGCCATAGCAAAAGGAAAGTAGATTTGCTTATAGCTTCATATTCTCATATATATACCTGCTTTGATCTTCTCCAAGGCTTCATTCATAGCCTTCTTATGCCGTTTGTGAAACCACTATATGTAACAAGAACAAGCAACAACACAAACATTAACCACAAAACTTAATTAATGTCTCAAAACGCAAACACAAAAAACTTGTAGAACTCTCACGTGTCCAAGACTGTGAATGCCGTGCTCCATGAGCATAGATATGACCACCATCACTAAGCACACCAGCGCCACCGCCCACGTCGGGGTCTCGGTAAGCGGCCGGTCTCCTGGATTTCCGGCCATCTCTCTCTCTCTCTCTATAATTTTCTCTCCCTACTTCTCGCTCTAAAATGCAGGAAGGAGACCAGCTAAGAGGCAGCTAAAACCCCTACTATATATCCGGCTTCATGTTATCACTAGGTAAGTATATAGATGCCAAGTTGATGCATGAAGGACGGCAAAGACTAAGTAAGACTGGGCATTTGCCGAAAGTAACAGCTTTGAAATTGTCATGGTTTTTTTTTCTCTTTTTGTTTTCTTTTCGTTTTTTTTTTGTTTTTGTGTGTTTTTTGTGTGTGCATGTTTGTTGAATTGTTGGTTGGTCTGTTTCTTGTTGTTTGAGGGGTTTTTATTATATAGGTTAAGAAAGTCCCAGCTCTATTACAATATTTGGCCGGCCATTAACATACACGTTTTAAGTTGAGTGATGTGTGATGGAATTTAATGGATGAAAGGGCTCTTCGTGATCTTGTACCGAGAGGGTACATGGTAAATTTCACAAAACCCCCTAACGTTTGGTCTATTTTGAGATGACCCCCAAAAGTTTGGGGCTCGCGTACTTTACTAGGGTTTGCGAAAATTTACCAAGAGTATACTAGGTCTTGCCGATTAGAGCTGTTTGACTTGATGAAATTGGAGTCATAATGTAAGTTATAATCGTTTTGTCAAACCCATAGAAATAGTGGGCCATCGAGTGATCGCCGAGCAAGGGGTAATGCTAGGCCGGAGCATGACCTCAGAGTCGGTTTCATAATGGTCGCCCATAAGAACCTTTGAGCTCCAAAATTCGATGAAGAAAGACGAAGACCGCAGTTTCTTTTGTTCGTGCAAAAGGTAACGCCATGCATTTCGGACTAGCAACTGCTGCGTTAGAGGACGCGGCAATGAAATTATCGGCCTTTTACTTAGGGTCCGTTTGGTTCTCTATTTTTGGGTGGAAGAGCCCGAAAGCTCCCACAGATGGTCCCATTTGTGGCAGCTTTCGAGCTCCTCCGAAACCAACCAAACGGACCCTTAATCAACATGAAACTTAGGAATGATTGACAAGTACTCTGTGAATATCTTTGATGCATAAGAATAAAAGCTCTTTGACTCAAGACAAAAAAAGAAAATAACTTTTTTCTTCAGTAGTTCTAGTTTGTGACGCTGTCCGTCCCCGTGTAATATGGTTCGGAGGGTGTTTGGGGAGGCTTGTTTTTTCAAGCTTTTAAGCTATGTTGCCTTTTGATGGCTCTTTATTTTTATAATAAAATTTGCTTAACAATTATTTAAGTAAAATAGTAATTTATTTGATCAAACCTAGCTTATTTTGGTGAGCTTATAAGCTTGTTTTTCAAAAGCTAGGGTGTATCAGCTTTTTAATGATATTACTTATAAAATAACTTATTTGGTATTGTACCAAACAGATAGATATGAAAAAGCTAGATTAAAAGCTAGTTTAACAAAAAAAAAAAAACAGCCTCTCCAAACACCCTCATACGCCGTGAATTTCAGGTTAATAATCTTGCAATAATAGATCTATACATATATATAATTCGAAAATTTCTCATTATTGTAAGTCAGATAGATGGCCAACCCCAAAACTCGTGTATATTAATAGCAAACATCCTCATCTTCTGTTTATTATCTAATTTCTCCATTTTTGTATCACTAACGCCATCCATAGTTGCAGTTTGCGTTGAGTTTTGGGTATCTACGTAGTCGACCATTAGAAAATGTATTTCTTTTTTTTTCTTGAAGTGGCAAATGACTGTGCTACTCGAAATTGTTCTTTAAGTCCAAAGTGGAATCCTCCTAGTTTCTTCCATGTCCAATTAAAAGGTGCAGCCTATCAAAACTGTACTCTGAAAGATACTCTACAATTAAAAGTACATTATACGACCTAAAGAAAGTTGCTTTTTTTTTTTGCCTTTTCTGTTTTAGCTGAGCTTACTTCTTCTTCTTCTTTCTAATAATTCAAGCTAAGCTTACTTCTTAATATTAGTAAGTACTGTACCTCTTTAATTCACTTTAAATTATTAATCATAATTCATTAGACTGGAACACATTGTAACTATCGCGAGTTACGATGAATGCTGAGAAATTTGATTGCTATTCATCTTCAACGCAAAGTGGAGACTACTTTTTGAGTATAAGAGTAGTACAAAAAACAAATATACAATAGCATTTTCTAAAAGTCATTCATCAATTTATAGAGACCCATAAAGCAATTTCTAACTTTTTTTTTTCTTTTGATATCCAACAATAAATTTTCACAAAACTTAGAAAAAACTAAATTTTTTTTTCCATTCTACTTCCTTACAATAAAAAATTGACATAATGTTCTTCTTCTTTTGTTTTTTTTTGGGTGGATTTCATCATTCCGAAATTCTTGGGGCCAAAGCTCTTGTTCTGATAGGATAGCGAGTAGTGAGTCGTCGCTGTCTCCATTCAGTGATAATTTATTACAAATGCTTATTATTTCCAAGCTAATAGAAGGAATAAAAAACGTCAACTTGTGAGCATAAAAAAAGCTACGTCTGTTGTTTTTATAGTAATGGCATGTTGCCGACCTACTCGGATTCTAAGCGTGCATGATTTTGATGTTCTCAATCACTAGTCTAGAGAACCGTTGAACTCAATTATTGTAGCTTGTTTCGGATTATTCTTCTTTGTTAATGATGAATGATTAAACAATAAAAAAAAGTATAAAATGCTAAGGTGTTTGTTCAACTAATTGTTTAGCTAGATACTTGGGAGAATGTATACCGAGGAGAACAAACAATCAACTTTTTATCGGCAAAAAGATTTTTTTTTTATGTCTAATAAATTGGCATGCTGCATGAGCAAAATTGTTTTACTTCTGTTGGAACATCTACTCCAAGGAGAATGTAGATATTTTTTTAATGGTTTGTCGTATAAATTAAAACAGTGAGATGTAGTCTCTCGACGTTTTATTAAAACCAGTGACATGTCTACAAGGTTACAAAACAATAAGATTAGAAAAAAATTCCGAGCATCCTTGAACTTGCGAAATATGTTGGATGCCGATGGCTCCCTTTGTTCATTTTGAATGCTTATTATTTCTAACATCTAACACTGTTAGATTTTTTGGGCATGTGCAATGTGAATGCTGTAAAAGAATACACAAGTTCTTATAAGAGTGGGATGATGAATAAACAGATTACAACAATGCTTTTTCTTCCTTCTTTTTAGAAATACCAGTATAGTATATAGGTGTGCTGCACGTAGACATACTCAAAATATTTATAACACATAATATTGGAAATTAAGAATAAAAATTTACTCTTTATACAAAGAGTGGTACTACAGGCACACCCTTCCACCACACCTTGGGGCACACCCCTCTCACAGCTACAGTGCACGGGGCCCA
>BQKN01062663.1:152263-165012 GCA_022839385.1 Asparagus kiusianus
CCTGCAAGTATTTAATTTGCCAAGCAATTATACTGCAAACATATGTTGGATAAGGCCGAGGAGGGGTTTACCTATTGATGTTCGAACCTCATGATTTTCATGTCTTGAGAGTAAAAACTCATCTGCTGCAGACAACTGCCACACAAGTTATAGAGCAAATCTGCATTCACTTTTATCACCTTCTGTACTAAGCTTATTAGATGCATAAATACTCCAATGTATGAAATTATTGATTGAAGGCATCATATAAATAGCTTAAAGAAATGAAAGCATTAAACCATGAATAAATTCAAATACTTCAGAGCATATATATATCCAGAGTTTGTTCTCTTGTCAAAACCATGTATATGAGACTTTCAAGAATAAATATATGTACACTGCTGCAAATTTATAGCATGTTTCTATTAGCAAATAATATTTGATCATTACAAACCTACATATGGTTGTATGTCAGTGTATTTCTATGATTGCTTGTCGTTGCAATGCACATGAAACAAAGGTTGAGACAAATAAAATGAATGATATAAATCAATATCCAAATTCATAAAGATTTTCTAACAGCTATATAGGATTATATATTCCTTCCAACTAGCACATGCAATATGATCAAGCATTGAGACATAAAATGCCTTGCTAGCAGAAAGAATGTGTTCAAGTTTTAAAGAGATTCACCAAATTGACCTACAAATCAATCTTAATAAAATCTATGCAAAATAAACAATTTACACATACACATAATTATGCAAAAAGTCGAGCAGGAGTTACTACAAAATGCATGAGTCTACTCCCGGACCACATCGAGTGAGCACCATCAATTCCAGATAGATTTCGTCTTTTATATTAGGGATCTAATAAGATGAAAAGCACATCGATTACAAAGTACGCCAAGAATTTCATCATAGATACACAGAGGCTTGTATACATTTCACTATCATCTACCATGCAGAGGAGACAGTGCAATTTGATGTGTAAAATGCAAAGCTGCTTTTAGATATTATAGTCACAGCATGTATAAAGTAGAGTTTTATTGCTTTTTTTAATTTGATTTAACAGTAACAAATTAACAATAAAACCATTACAAGTTACAATTAATTATAATTATTTAAGCAATAATTATCAACAATAATTAAAACTAATTTCTGCAATTATAAACCAAATGAACAGTAACCAAAATTGATTTTTTTTATTAAAACAATAGATAAGCAAGCAATTAGCAATAATTATTTTACTAAATAGTAACAATATTTAAAGAACAGTAACTAAAAAATTTCAATTTTTTGGTGAACAGTAACTGTCTTGAATGAACAGTAACTTTAAAAATAATTTTTCCGTGTTTAAATCAGAAGCTATAAACTTCTCAATCTTCTAGATTGATAGAAATTTACCAACTTTAAAGGTTATAGCAAGCAGATAAATCCGAAAAAATAAACAATTAAAACTGGCCTGATCGGGAGCAGTCGTGTATTCACTGTCCTAGAAGATTGAGAACCCGCCTATCACCCTGACGCAGATGGTTCCCTCCCCCTAGCGGTAAAAGCCCTCGGAAACGACCGGCCTCTGCACTCGGGCGAGAGTACAGAGCTTCAGCTCAGATGAAGGAAGTTGCCCATAAAATAAAACTAAGATGTAGATGAAAATACTATGTGGGGAAGAGAAGAAAAACAAGAGAAACTTGTTGTATATTTTTTTTCTTATGATTTTGAGCTCAACATACGGATATATATATAGGGTTAGAAAAGACGTTACAAAACCCGTAATTAATTCCGTAACGTTCGTCATAAATTTTGTAACGTTCCCCATAATTATATAGCCGTTACACATATTTTTAATTGCATGTTTTAATTACAAAAAATTATTATTATTCATGAAGGCAAAATTGTCTTTTCTTAACAAAATATCCAACAGTAAGGTGGAAGCAGCCTCCCTAGCATGGCAAATATGATGAAATTAGACAACAGAAAATATAAATAACATGGCATTAACCAAAACTGAAGTTGATTATCCCCCCTCCCCCCCACCTCCACCCACCAAAAAAAAAAATTGTCCCCTCTACTATGACTAACATCATGAATTCTAACAGGTGAAGCCTAGGGTTGGAAATGAACCAAATAATTAACAGATAGTTCGATAATTGTTTAAGTAACTATTCGGTCATATTTGATTCGGTAGTTCATTTATCACTAAAAAGATTTGAGTTTACTAACAAATAGAATTTAACCAAATGTATATTCAATTTGTTTGTTCATCAAATATTCGTTTAAAATTTGATCACTTATTATTTGTATTATTGCATATATGATGTCATATTTTTAACAAGGTTATCATTTCTACTTAAGTTATATATACTGATTTTAAGACTTAAATAATCTTAAACCTGTTTTCTAATGAAAATTTATATATATATACACACACATCATATATTATGAATGAATAATTTTTATATATGAAGTTAAATACTATTTGAAAATTAATTTTTTTGCGAAATAAATATATCTTGATATTTGATAACTATTCTTGAATATTCATGAATATTTATGAAATACCAAGTATTCGAGTTTGAATTCGAAATACTCCATATACGAATATTAGGGTCAGCATTCGAATTCGATAGTTTTGAACAAATAAAAATACAGACACCTTAATATTCGATTCGATTCGATTCGATCTTTTACCACCCCTAGTGATGTCCTCTTCACTGATCAAAAATGGACAAATTTTCCTCTCGCTCCAAAAAAACTATTCAATACCTTTTATTTACGATTAGTTATGGGATATCATAGTCATTTTGGCTAACAATTTTACAGGGAATTTTCTGGATCTCTCCAAAATTTGGAGGGTGTCCTCTAATTTTTAAAGCTCAGGTGTTTCATCCAAATTACCACTGCGTAGTTTTGTGAAATTTACCCAAAAAATTATAAGCAGTGAAAAGATATAACTACTTGTCACCTCTCTCTTGAAAAACCTGACTAAAATGCATCAACTAAAAATAAGGAAAAGAGGAGAGAGAATTACCATTTCCTTGATATCTATTTGCGCTTAATGATCTCTTATTTTGCTACTTGTGAGGAACTTGATGGGTTAAGGACTGAATTTATAGTAGCTTGAAGGCACAATTGTCAATAAAAAATGACTTGAGTATGAAGAGATGGAGCTCAGGTTCAGATTTCTGGCAGACTAGGTGGCGGTCGACCGGTGCGGTCGACCGCATTCGTGCACAGAAGCTACTGGGCGTTTGGATCAGTGGCGGTCGACCACAGAAGTTTCTGCTTTCGGGTCGGTCCGACCGCGGCGGTCGATCGTAGAACTCTCTGGACCTTTGGATCAGCTGCTGGATGGAGGGCGGTCGATCGGGCCGGTCGACCGCGATGGATCGCAGTCGACCGCACCGGTCGACCGTCGTGCGGTTATGGGCTGGGTCTGTTTTCAGACCCGTTTCGTTTTGGATTTGTATAAATACCCTTTGGGTGTTTTTTAGGGAAAAAGGCAAGGACGAATTTGAGCAGATTGAGAGAGTTTTCTTTGGGCTTCTATTCTAGGAGCAATTGGAGAGATTGAGAGTTGATTGTTGAGGGTTTATGAGAGATTTATAACCCTAGTTTGTTCCTCTTGATTTCTAATAGTGAAAACTCCCCCCTCCTTGCCCCGTGGACGTAGGCATCTCGCCGAACCACGTAAAACAGGTATTTGATTGTTTGTGCTATTGATTTTGGTTGGTTCTTTATCTTTCTCGGCGATTGTTTTGGTTTCTCGAGGCACAACAATTGGTATCAGAGCTCCGGGCTACGCTTGGGCTATTTTGGAGGAGTAGATCGCTTTGGAAGTTCATCTAGAGCTTCGTTTGGTGATAAAAGTGGGATCTTTTTGGTAAAAATCTCGTCTTTTTTTAGTTTGGATCTATTTCTCGTTTGTTTCCGCATTGGTTTGGTGGTGCTTTGAGATATATGACCGAAAAAGATAAAAGTGGGGAGAGTTCTTCTGGTATGAAGGCCGTCCAAAGTTTGAATATACATTCTATAAAAATAGATGTGGAAAAGTTCAACGGCACAAATAATTTTGGACTTTGGCGATGCGAAGTCATGGATGCGCTAAATGCGTAAAATTTGGAAGATACATTGGAGTTGGACGGGAAACCGGTCGACGTTGATGAAAAGGTTTGGAATAAAATGAATAGAACGGCGTGTGGTGTGATTAGGTCTTGCCTTACCCAAGACCTTAAATATGATGTGATGAATGAAACTTCGGCAAAGAAGATTTGGGAGGTCCTAGAGGGCAAATATTTGACGAAGAGCGTCGAAAATCGTTTGCATTTGAAGAGGAGGCTTTATCGCTTCCAATTGAAGAAGGAGACATCCATTAGTGATCACATGAACCACTACACGAAGCTACTTGCAGATTTGGCGAATGTGGATGTTATAGTTGAAGATAAAGACAAGGCATTGTTGTTATTGAGTTCCTTGCCCGACGAGGAATATGAGACCTTCTTCCTCACTCTTATTAATGGGAAGGCATCTCTTTCGTATAGTGAGGTCACCGCAGCCCTTATGAACTATCAACTTCGAAAGAAGGACAAGGAGACTTCCATTGAGCCGGTTGCGGGGGCATTGGTTGCAAGAGCTAGAAGTCCAAATCGTGGAAGAAGGTCGCAGTCTAGAGGGGGGCATCCTACAGTTGGTAGGAATCAGTGTGCCTTTTGTAGAGAGGATGGACATTGGAAAGCCGAATGCCTAAAATTACAAGCTGTGAAGAATAAAGGGAAAGCTATTCAAGCTTCAGAGGTGAATATTGCCAAGGCTAGTGGTGATGTTTCAGATTCAGATTCTTCGGGCTATTCATGCCCAACTCTTCCGTCAGTTGATGTTACCGACTCCACCGAGTGGATGTTGGATTCTGGTGCTACTTACCACATATGCCCTAGAAGGGATTGGTTCTCCAGCTTTCAGGAGTTGGAAAGAGGGGATGCTGTTCTCATGGGTAATGATCACAGGTGCCCTATTGGTGGTATTGGTACCGTTCAGATTCGGATGAGTGACGGGATGATCCGAGAGTTGGCTGATGTGAGGTTCGTTCCTCAACTGAGGAAGAACATCATTTCACTTGGGGTATTGGAGGCATCAGGCTATAGGATGACTTTGGCGGATTCTCTCTTGAAGGTCACATCAGGGTCCATGATTGTGATGAAGGGCGTCAGGAGAAGTAACTTATATTATCTGCTTAGGAGCATAGTAGTGGATAGGGCGCTAACGACTTCTATGGCTAGACTGTAGTATTGTTTGGTGCTGGGATACTTTGTTGGTTATACCGTGCACAGATTGTTGAGGAGTGCTACGACCTGCAGATTAAAGTCCTGTGAGCACATTAGGATGAGCGAGAAGACCGAGGTGGAGTTAAGCACTTCTATCCATCGATCGAGGGGTCTTATTGGAGGTGTTCAGTCAGGCACTGGGGGGCTTTCCGAGGAGGCGTCATCGGGAGGTAATCGTTATTTTGTTTCCTATGTTGGGGATTGTACTAGGCATATTTGGGTTGCAACCAAGTCCCGTTGGTATAAAGCCCTAGTAGTCCGTAACAGTTGGAGGAGGTGTATGGGCAGAAAGGTTACCAGTCATACTTGTTCTAGTAGGAGTCCTTTCTTGCATTGGTGCCGAGCTCATGGCAATTGGAGACACTTTAGAGGAGAGGAGACAATGGGGCGACGTGATGAGATGACGGATTTAGTGAGCCGTTCTTTTCTGGAGGAGGATCGGCGTTGGTTGCCGAGCAGTGGATCTGGTATTCAGGCTTTGACAGGTTTGGGTCATCTTATGAGGTTGCCGACTGCTGTGTATAATGTTGTTAGATCTGGTGGAGCTGTTTCAGATTTTGGTTGGCGTCGGATATTGGGCTACCCAGCACTTGGTCACATCGTGGATGTGAGATTGAATCCGATTGCGCATTTGGGATTCAGAGGCTCGTTCGGCTATCAGTTGGGAGCTTCTGAGTTTGGTCTGAACAGGTTTGTCACTTTGGACTCTCGGCAGGTGGAGAGTATTGATCAGGTCAGAGGGATATCGTAGCGGGTGGAGGGTGATGCTACTCCACATTGGGTGGGGATTTCCCCACGTACTCCAGGTCATTCTGCATTGGTTGGATTCCAGCTGAGGTGGTACAGCGTGGGAGTTATTTATTTATGGGTGCAGATGATGAGATGGTTGATTTGGATGCAGCTGGTGGATATGTTCTGGATACGACCATTGTTTCATCTCAGGTGGAGGTGTTTGGATCGCTTCTGTTTGGGGTCGTTGATGATACTATCAGCTGCTGGTTAGATTGAGGGCCTTTGGAGCCCATTGGGTGAACTACGTGAAGGCTTGATTCCTCGGAGAGGATACGTAGGCAGTCTTTATGATGTAGCCAATTTGGTGAGCGACATCGACATTTGGGGTGAGTGTTTGCACTCCCATTTGGGTCTCAGCAAGTGAGGCATTTGGTATAGTCGGTGTAGGCTCAGTTGTTTGGTGAGTAGACACAGTTGTTTTGGGGTTGAGTGTTCGCACTCCCGTTTGGGTCTCGACGTGTTGTGATTGGAGTCCGTTGTCATGAGTCTGTTGCCATGGTGTACTGGATGCAACGGTTAAGGCATTGGTTTGTTCGGTGTCGGCTCAGTTTTGGAAGAATCTTCGTCGAGGTGGAGATTTGAAGAGATGGAGCTCAGGTTCAGATTTCAGGCAGACTAGGTGGCGGTCGACCGGTGCAGTCGACCGCATTCGTGCACAGAAGCTACTGGGCGTTTGGATCAGTGGCGGTCGACCGCAACGATTGACCGCAGAAGTTTCTGCTTTCGGGTCGGTCGACCGCGGCGGTCGACCGCAGAACTCTCTGGACCTTTGGATCAGCTGCTGGATGGAGGGCGGTCGACCGCACCGGTCGACCGCCGCTGCGGTTATGGGCTGGGTCTGTTTTCAGACCCGTTTCGTTTTGGATTTGTATAAATACCCTTTGGGTGTTTTTTAGGGAAAAAGGCAAGGGCGAATTTGAGTAGATTGAGAGAGTTTTCTTTGGGCTTCTATTCTAGGAGCAATTGGAGAGATTGAGAGTTGATTGTTGAGGGTTTATGAGAGATTTGTAACCCTAGTTTGTTCCTCTTGATTTTTAATAGTGAAAACTCCCCCCTCCTTGCCCCGTGGACGTAGGCATCTCGCCGAACCACGTAAAACTAGTATTTGATTGTTTGTGCTATTGATTTTGATTGGTTCTTTATCTTTCTCGGCGATTGTTTTGGTTTCTCGAGGCACAACAGAGTAGTCGTCTCTAGACAATTAAATTAAATAGAGAGAGCTTAGCTGTTGGATGGATAATGGTTAGTTTAGAGCATCTCCAATAGCCTCCCTATCTCATGTCCTTGAGTAAATGTAGAGAGTATGAGGGAAAATTTGGCTCCAACAAGCTCCCTATAATGAAGACTAAATATAGGGCTTATGATTTGATATTCCAAATCAAAGACAAGAAATGATCCCTATATTTAGTCTCAACATACGGAGCATTGTTGGAGCAATTCCCCCCCCCCCCCCCCCCCCCCCCTCCCCTCCTACTCCCTATATTTAGTCTAGGACATGAGATATGGAGTCATTTGGGGAGCATTATTGGAGCACTTGCTCATTATTTGGCTCCCTATTTCCTAGGATGAGATATTTGCTCCTCAAATATAGGGAAAACCTAAGATCATTGTTGGAGATGCTCTTACTCAACTAGTATAGAAGTCTTTGTCTCATTCATAATTTAAATTAGATGCAGCTTTCATGCATAAAGCATCTCTCTACATTAATCCTTGGTGAACTGGTCTACCTAGAACAAAACAACTTGATGGATTATTAACAACCGTCATGACATATAGATGTGCAATTTCATATAAAGATTTCTAATTTCATATAAAGATTTCTAGCATCACCTCTCTGGGTTGAGTGGAGAGAGGAGTTATAGATGATGAGAAGCTAAAGAGCTAGAGAGCTTAATTTTAGATTAACGGAATATTAAGAGATTAGTGGTGAAGTTATGATGGTGATCGATGGTGATTAAATGGGTAATTAATTGTTGCGTATCTAATAAAAATAATTAGTGCTAAGGTTATGATGGTAATGCTTGTTTAATGGTCATGTTAGAGAATTTAATTGGGTAGTGGGCATTGACACTTTTTAACATTTTCATTGAGCATGGCCGATCAAAGGACAAAACTTAGGAACTTGTAATGGCAAGTGTATGATATTAGGATGAAATTTGGAGGTTGTTTTGTGGAAGAAGTTTTAATATAGGACAAACTTTTAGAATAGTATAGTAGATTAGATTAGATGTTTTAAGTATAATTCCGTAGAATTTGTCCAAATTACTATTCAATAGAATATCGTGCGTGTACCTTTTTAAAGATTGGTTTTGAATGTGAACATCCCAATCTTTTATTACAAAGGACACATTCAACATCTACTGTGAATCTCCGCCATAAAGGAGCAGTAAGTAATGCAGTGATCAAGCGAAGAAATCAATTCAACATCTCAGTTCGAATTGGTGTCCTGTAAGTACTTTGAGATTAAACATTCACTTTCTTGGATCCAAAATTCATAATATTTATTTTTCTTGCGGTTTCGATTTCCTAAAGTTTGAATCTTTTAATTAGCATCCTATGAAATAAAATATTACGAGGTCTCATTGTAAAACCCTGAACTTCATTTGGTCATAATATGCAATGATGTCATATACTTGTATACATCTCTCTGAACCTGATTCAAAGTGTCATTGATTTATCAATCGATTTTTAGGGTAAATTTCATAAAAGTGTCAACAAGTGGCCCCACCTGATAGCTTCTGATTTGAGGTCACTTGAACATAGAATCGCAAAAATGAGAGCGAGAGAAAGAAATGAAAAACAAATGGGGTCCTCTTGTGAGAACTCGTCAAAAAAACTGTTATCAAAAAAGTCAATTGTAAATGGAGAAAGGAAAAGGGATGATCCAAAGTTTTCATACTATATCAATAGAATTTGAATTTGGCATTACCTTAAAAATGTTCATCTACTAAATTGAATCAGGCTCATAATTCTATGCTCGTAATAAGCATCAAATTTGACGACATGAAGAATATCAATTTAAAACAAATTGTTAAAGACAAACCAAACATATTTTAACAAATTAGTAAAGACAACTCAAACATATGTTATTCATAGCATAGCATAACAGGTATCCACGAAGGTGTTCACATGACATATTTATACATCTGATAAGTGATAACCGTTGAGTTCGGAAAATAACAAGAGCAAACGAGAGGCTGAAAACAACAGACAGCCGAATGCAAAATAGTACATATGCGAAACACATCCTTAATTATTTATAGAATCCACATTAGCGTCCGCCACCTCCTCCCCCACCACCACCACCGCCACCGCCGCCGCCACCGCCTCCTCCTCCACCCCCACCACCACCTCCTCCTCCTCCATAAGCCGTAGCAAGGTGGACGCAGCCTCCCTAGCATGGCAAATATGATGAAATTAGACAACAAAAAATATATATAAAAGGGCAATTAACCAAAACTGAATCTGATAATCCCATGCCTGCGTTACTAAGAAAAAGTTAGGGTAAATTTCAGAAAACACATCTGAATTTTGGGGATGTACGGACAAAATGCTTTAAATTTTGAAAATTAGAGGAACCCCCACAGACTTGTCCCCCTCTACTATGGCTAGCAGCCTAACACTGTGAATTCTAACAGGTGATGTCCTCTTCACTGACCAAAAATGGACAAATTTAATTTCTTCTAGCTCAAAAAAAAAAAAAAATTCAATAACTTTTATTTTACGTTTAGTTTAGGGGATATCACGGTCATTTTGGCTAACCATTTAACAGGGATTTTTGTGGAGGTGTGCCCTATTTTCAGAGCTCAGGGTTTTGTCCAAATTACCACTGTGTACGGGGAGTTTGTAAAATTTACCAATAAATTATAAGTAGTGAAACGATATCACTACATGTCACCTTTGTCCCTTGAAAACCCTAACTAAAATGCTTCAATTAAAAAAAAAGAATAAAGGAAAGGAGAGAATTACCATTTCCTTGATATCTATTTGCAAGTAATGATGTCTTATTTTGATTCTTGTGAAGAACTTGATGGGTTAACGACTGAATTTATAGGAGCTTGAAGGCACAATTGGCAATAAAAAATGACTTGAGTAGTTGTCTCTAGACAATTAAATTAAATAGAGAGAGCTTAGTTGTTGAATGGATAATGGTTAGTTTAATTGACTAGTAGAAGTCTTTGTCTCATTCATAATTTAAATTAGATGTAGCTTTCATGCATAAAGCATCTCTGTATTTATACCAATCCTTGATGAACTGGTCTACCTAGAACAAAACGACTTGATGGATTATTAACAACCGGCATGACACGGAGATGTGCAATTTATTTATTGCCCTTTTAGGAAGAATTAATCTGTCAAGAATCTCAATATAATATAAAGGGAAATTGCTTCTGACCCCTAATTTTCTTATGAGTATTCCGTCCACCCCAAGACTTTTTCAACACCCCAAAAACCCCTCTAAATATTAAAACACAAAACCTAAGAGTTTAAAACATGTGAAAACCATAATACGCTTTCTCTCTCTCTCTCTCTCTCTCTCTCTCTCTCTCTCTCTCTGTGTGTTTTTTTTTTCATGATGTCACTGTGATGATTTAAAATATTTTTTTTTTTGGGGGGGGGGGGTCTCCAAATTTTTCCAATGGCGTCAACATCAGCGATGAAACTTTCCCGGCTTCGTTCATGAGGGGAAGAAAATTACGATCTTAAAGACGGTGATGATGAGTTGCGATGGATTTAGCGTCGTTGTTCCAAAGAAAAAAAGGGGAATTCTAGTGACTCCTAGTGTAATTTTTCCCATTTTTAACTTGTACTTGAAGCTGAGTGCTATATTTTTTGTTATTTTATATATCGATATACTTTTTTTAAATCGATGACTTGATATTAAAGTGGAGTCTGTAAATTTATATAATGTTGTTATTTCATTGTAATGAGTTTGTTGTTAAGGTTATGAGTTGGTTGCGAACGAAGGTTACGTGTTGGTTTTGATGGTTACGAGTTGGTTGTGAAGTTTACGAGTTGGTTGTAAATGTTACAAGTTGGTTGTCAAGGTTAGGAATTGATTGTCAAGGTTATGAGTTGGCTGTGAATTTTACGAGTTGGTTGTGAAGGTTACGCGTTGGCTGTGAATGTATGAGTTTGTTGTGAAGGTTGCGAGTTGTTTGTGAAAGTTATGAGTTGGTTGTGTATCTCGGTAAGGAGTTGGTTGTGAAGATTATGAATTGGTTGTAAAGATTAGTTAACAGCAATCACAATCAACTCATTACCGAGGTTCACAACCAACTCATAACATTCACAAACAACTCGTAACCTTCACAACAAACCCATAACATTCACAATTAATACATAACTTTCACAACCAACTCGTAACCATCACAACCAACTCGTAATCTTCACAACCAACTCCTGATCTTCACAACCAACTCCTTACCGAGGTTCACAACCAATGCGTAACTTTCACAACCAACTCGTAACATTGACAACCAACTCGTAACCTCACAACCAACTCCTAATCTTCACAACCAACTCCTTACCGAGATTCACAACCAACTCCTTACTTTGACAACCAACTGCTATAACCTTGACAACTAACTAGTAAACTTTACAATCAACTCGTAACCTTCCTTCACAATCAACTCATAACCTTAACAACAAACTCATTATAGTAAAATATCAACAATATGTAAATTTACAGGCTCTACTTTAATTTCAAGTCATCGATTTTAAAAAAATTATAACAATATATAAAATAACAAAAAATATAGCACTCAGATTCAAGTATAAGTTAAAAAGGGAAAAAATTACACCGGGAGTCGCTGGAGTTCCCGCCTTTTTCTTCGGAGCGGCGATGCTAAATCCATCCCAACTTGTCATCACCGTCTTTAAGATCACAGTTTTCTTCCCCACATGAATGAACACGAGGAAAGTTTTATCATCGACGTCGACGCTGTTGGAAAAATTTAGAGGGAACTAGAATTTTTCCCTCCAAAATCCATTTCAAATCATCATAGTGACATCATGAAAAAAAAAAGAGAGAGAAAGGATATTATGGTCTTCACATGTTTTAAACTCTTGGGTTTGTGTTTTGAGGGTTGAGAAAATTGTGGCTTTACTTTTGAGGCTTTTGAGAGCGTTAAAAAAGTTTTGATGGTGAGCGGAATACTTGTAAGGAAATTAGGGGCCAGAAATTATTTTCCTTATATATAATCATTCCTAGAGATTTCATATAAAAATTTATTACACTGGTTACAATTTCCAGCACTAAATGTCCATATCAGATGACCTCATGGTTTATCATATATAATATCATTAAAAATATTAAAATAAAAAAATATTTTGTGTATGCAATCATATGAGTCAAATCTAGCCAGTTGATTGCTTCAAACTTCCGCGGTTGATTTTTTTTTCCTCTTTTCTTTTTGTTATGAATTGAAAGAAAACTTTATTGTTATTGGTTGATTTCGAAGAAAATACCATTTTGTATGTGCCTATATAGTATTATTATAGGTTGTATACAACAAAATCTATTAACAAAATCTAAGATAAAAAATTCTATGTTTAGCATTGGTCTCGCTAATTTTTCAACGCTGCTATTTGGCTCGCTCCCCTGCCAACTCGCGCCCAGCTCGCGCAGTGAGGAACAGGGGGGTGGGGCCCA
>BQKN01062663.1:186587-203120 GCA_022839385.1 Asparagus kiusianus
GGCCCGGTCGACCGCAGATGATTCGGTCGACCGGTGCAGTCGACCGACGGCCTCTCTGGATTTTTGGGGCTTCTGCTGGATGGTGATCGGTCGACCGGGCCGGTCGACCGGAATTGATCGCGGTCGACCGGGCCGGTTGACCGACGAAGCGGATATCAGTTTTTTCCAGGTTTTTGACCTGTTTCGTTTTGTAATCTATAAATACCCTAAACCTGATTTGTTAGGGTAACCTAAAGGACGATTTTGAGCAGCCTCCAAGAGAGTTTTGTTGCATCCAATTGTGAGAGAGATTTGAGAGATCAAGTGCTTTGTTTCAGGGTTTAGTCTGAGAGATTTGTAACCCTATTTGTATTCCCTTGATTTCTAGTAGTAAAATCTCCCCCCTCCTTGCCCCGTGGACGTAGGCAACTTGCCGAACCACGTAAATTGTTTGTTCTTGCTGTGGTTGTGGTTTGCATATTATTTGTGGTTTAGTTCGAGTTATTGTTCGTGTTGCCCTAAAAGCTTCCGCCGCGCACAACATTAAATTCGACACCTAATAATGTTTATGTTCCTCACCATACATCTCAAGTTTAATAATACTTTGATCCCACATGCTCATCCTTCATAATGTTTTTCGTTAATTAATACTGCTAATAATAACCCATTAGCTCTATCCTTTTGTGAAAATCTTCTCACTAAATAATTCTTTAAAAAAAAATTTCCCCCAAACCCACTCCCCTCTAAACTTACGTCTGAAAATAGTTTGTGCTTCTAATTCTACTCAGTAGGGATTCTATTAGAACTATCTCTATATGAGTGAGGTGATTTACATCATTAATAAGGTAGTCAAATTTATCAAAATAATCCTTTAGCTGTTAGGATGTAGTCCATATAATAGCTCTTGTTTGAGTAATAATAAACTCTCATTTGGTATTAATAATTGTTGAAATGATATAGTACCGATGAACACGACTATGAGACGTGTACAAGTCAAAATGTCGCAAAAATCAACTTAATAGCTGATTTCAACCATCAGACCATCGATGGCCATTAGTGACCCATCGATGGGCATGCGATCATCAGCGGCTATATTAACTGATTGATAAATTTTGAGAGACAAGATTTCAACTCATCGATGATTTACAGGAACCCGTCGATGTTACTCCAAAGACCCATCGATGGTCATGAACAACTATCTCACGACCATCGATGATAAAGTTGGATGATTATAGATTTGTTATTTTAATCGCAGCCATTCGTTGTTCCTTTTGATCTCCAAACTCAACCTTGTTTAGGATATCTCTTCCATAATTTATTGAAAACTATATAACATTAAAAAAAATTGGTTGGGGAAAAGGAGTAAAGTAATAAAACTCATGAAGAAATCAGTAAAATGAAAAAAAAAACACACTATCATATCTTTCATCTGTTAAATATTTGATTATGGGCTCACAAAAAGGAAAACATTGGACTACATACACATACAAAAAGGAGTTCGGCAAGTTTACCAATGTTTTAAGGGTGGGTTTATTATTGTCCTTAGTTTTCTGGGAGAACAACACGCGATCATGAATTCAAAACTTCTAATAGTCCAATTTCATCTCATTTTTATCGAGCTAACGACTCTAAAGTTGGGAACTCTCATATATAATCCAACCTCATTTATTATCACTGATCTGATGATCTTCTGATTGTGGATCCTTTAACACTTCAGTCTCAATTTTCTCTGACATGCATTGACCTAGCGAGACAATCTTTATGAGTAAAATGGACTTGGAACTTTGAGCTTGGTTTCGGAATTTGAAGATCTGTGGATTCTAAACGCTGATTGTTGAAGTTCGACCATGTGTACGTGAAATGATAAAGTTGTATTCAATTATTCAATTATTTAAGCCACATTTTCAGATGATCAGATGAAGCGTTTCTCCAATGACAGAGACGTTCTATTTTCACAGATGCTCCTGATGGAGAACATAGTTTGGGAGCAATTTATTTGACTTATATGAACAAGAGTGGGACTGACACTCTCATTTTATTCCGTACATAGTAGCAAACCATAGCACACAAGGAGATGCATAACAGAGGCTCATTACTAACGGTTAACCCTCTTATAATTATCGTCTCAGTTCCGACCACCTTAGCACCTACCTCCACCGCCGCCGCCGCCAACACCGCCCCCACCGCCACCGCCACCAATGCCACCTCCGCCGCCAATTCCGCCGCCACCCCCGCCTCCGATTCCGCCACCACCGCCGATTCCACCGCCACCCCCGCCTCCGATTCCGCCGCCACCGCCGATTCCGCCGCCACCCCCGCCGCCGATTCCGCCGCCACCCCCGCCGCCGATTCCGCCACCACCCCTGATTCCGCCGCCACCCCCGCCGCCGATTCCGCCACCACCCCCGCCGCCGATTCCGCCGCCACCCCCGATTCCTGCACCGCCACCGGCTCCTCCGCTTCCTTCGGTAGCAGGCTTTACAGGCTGACACACAGGTATTTCGGTGACGGATGCATCTGCACCCGGAGCTCCTGGAGCACCAGCTCCACCAGCAGCACCTGGATTTCCCGACTGAATTTTTGATAATACAAACGGAACAACAAAAATGGGTGTCAGTAATTTTGCTCTAACTTTAATCATAATCACTAACTAGTGTGTCTATATAGCAAAGAGGGGAATTACCATTTCTTGATCTGAATTACCCAATAAGAAATTATCTTCAAAGACCGTTTGCATGTGGAGGCGTAGCACTAGCTATTTATACTAGTTTGCTGGACGCAACTTTAATAAAAAGGTGAGGGTTTTTTTTTCATAAAATCATATTTAAAACAGTTTTTTGTTGCAATCAACCAACTGAACTCAGTGCTAAGTTAAGTTTTTTTTTTTCCTTTGCTGCAATAATTAGTTCTTAAATATCAAGTGTATTAGAGAGATCATTCTTAATGGAGATCAGGTGTGATCAATTATCCAAAAAAACTAATTGAAAAGTGAGTCTAGGTGGTTGATTACAACAAAAAAACCCCTTAAAAATGATTTATGTGTAAATAAAAAATTTGAAGGTGGTTTTTATAAAATGATATAAAGGTGCTTTCTATTAAAAAAAAGAAAAAAATTTCAAAATCGCTTCAGCGGAATTTTTTTTAAAAGAAATCGACTCCATTCATTTTTAATTATAGAAATCGACCCACTTTGAGTTAATTACAGTACTAATTAGTCGGGGGTATCAACCCCGACTAATTAGTAGCCTAATTAGCAACCGTAAACCTTCCCCGCTTCTTGACCCCGCTTGTAATTAGACTACTAATTAGTCGAGGTTGGCAACACCGACTAATTAGTATCGCAATTAATTCAAAGTGGATCGATTTCTATAATTAAAAGTGAATGAGGTCTATTTCTTTAAAAAAAAAAACTGTTAAGACGATTTTGAAAATTTCTTCATTAAAAAAGCCATGTAAATTGAGGATAGAGCCTATGCACTATTGCCAAATTGAAGTTATACTACCCAGGTAGGTCTCTTGGTACAAATAGGTCCCTTGCGCAAAATCTTTTTACCCTTTTCAGAGGTTCTACTCCATCTGCACGCAGCAACATATTTTCACTTATGGGGTTTATTTGCAACAATATAACCACCGGGACAGTTAGTTGAATTTGTAAAGTTGAGATTGCAGCCAATTTTGAGTAAAAATTACAATTTAGATAAGATTCTTTGTCATTTTAAAAGTTAAAATAGAAAAGGACACAGGGATACCGTGATAAGCATGATCCCTTTCAACAGATTCTATCTGCTTTATTTCTTAAATTTTACAGTATTGTGAAAGCGCACTATCTTTTGAATTCTCTAAATATTTTTTCTTCTCGCTAAGATGCTCCAACTATACCGCACCAAGAATATCTTTAGTAGATTTATTAAATCACGAGTTTTTGAAAAAGCTTCTAGAAAAGTTAAAGCATATACATATAAAAAATAAATAGTATGAAACTCTAGTAGCTAAATACGAAATAGACACTATTCTTCTATCTCATGTAAGAAACGTTATTGCTCTGTGCTTGTTTTTATCACCTGCCCTAAATAAATTGAGTGGCACTAGGGGCACATCCCCAACCACAACTCTAACCGCACACACTCTCTCTTTTGCTATAGTATACAGGGCCTCATATGAGATTTTAAAAATTTTAAATCTCATGTGGGGTCTGGTGCACTGTAGCAAAATATAGAGAAGATTTAATTAGAGTTATGGTTGAAGGTGTGCTCCTATCATTTTCCATATAAATTAGGGGCTTTTGTCTTTTTAACTCAATATTTGACCCGACTTATTAAAAAAAAAAATCCTCCATTGCCTCCGCGAGTGCCGGGGAGCCTCCATTTGGTTGTCATGTAATAATGGGTTGGGACCACGGAATTTTTTTTTTCTTGTCTATTTGAGCACAAGATACCATAAATTTTCTGGAGATAATCAGAAATAAAAGCAGCAAAGTTGATTCATAAGTCTCTGTTCATATTTGTTCGTCTTTACGGCCCCTTTGTGATTGATAATTATGCGCAATTTTTTATTTCTAGTTATGAGAAGAAATGTCATATAGAAACTAACCATGGATCAGTCTTCCCTCGGGAGCATGAAGAGGGAAGTTATTTAATGTATTTTCTGTTTGCAATCATTAGTTTTGTTATGTTGCCATAAACTGTGATTTTTGCAAATTGTGATTGTGTGAGTGAGAGAGAAGTTAATTGAATCTGCCACTACAACAAAGAAATTAAGAGAGTGGAACATGTTGGCCTTTTTGTTTTAATGATGTTTTAACAAATAATTTACGACTAATATTATTTGTCTAGTATTTATGTTTTCTTATTTATTCTAGACAAACAATGTGTAGGAGGTTGGATGGAATTGTGTCATAACGTGTTGGAAGACTTATTCATGAAAAGGCAATTTTGCCTTTGTGAATAGTCCCACATTGGAAAAAGATATGAATAGTGAAGGGTATATAATGGTTCTCTCCTTATTGGGCTTTGAATAGTGTTTTGGGTTTTGTGGGCTTTGCATTTCTACCACACACGCGCGCGCGCGCACGCACGCCTCGCCCGCACGCACGCACGCCTCGCCGCACACCCCTTTTGCTTCTTAAGCTTTTATTTTTGCACGTTTTACACGTTCTGTAACGGCTGCATGCGGGTAACGGAAGCATTAACCGTGCGTAACGGTCCCTTGGATTCAGCGGGGGTTACAACCTTCATCACCTATAAAAGGAGGCTTGGACACCATTCAGAAACACACCAACGAAGAGTAAACCTTCTTAGCTCTCGTCTTCTCTCTACTCTTATACCTCCAAGAAATTTCGGCTACATTTTGTTATTTACTAGGCAACCGTTTTCGTCTGAGCATAAGCTCTGTGACTCACGCCCGAGTGCAGAGGCCGGCCGATTCCGGGGGTTTTTACCGCTAGGGGAGAGAGGACAAACTGCGCCAGGGCGATAGGCGGGTCCTTAATCTTCTAGGACAGTGTTATCACGACTGCTCCCGATCAGGCCAGAATTTTCTAACTTTTAATTTGTTTTATAATTTTATATATATATATCTGTCTTGACAGCAATCTAGAAGATTAATAATTTCTTGCTGTTAAGTTAATTAGTAAAAATAATAATAATAATAATAATAATAATTTTAAAAAAATTACTGTTCATCGGGATTACTGTTCACCCGAATTTAATATATTGTGATTTCTTGTTGCATTAGTTAATTATTTTAATTTGCTGCATCTCAATTAGTTATAAAATAAAAAAAAATATATTTCTTTGCTGCTTCTGTGCTCAATTACAGTATCTGTCATAAAAAAAAAAATCTTTAAGTGAACCGGTTCAAGTTTTCTTGGATTAGTTGGTGTCTAAGGAAAGGTTTAAGGGTTGCGTAACGCGCTCTGCAAGAAACGAGGTACTTAATAGATCTTTGATCAACCTCTAGTACTATCCTTACCTGGCCAAACTACCCGAGTAAAACTTTTATCTTTTTACTTTCAGAGTTTTTTGATTTAAATCAGGTTTAATTAAGTTTCTGGTCTAGTAGTATTGACAAAATCCTTTATTCGATCAGATTACATCTACCTAGACTAGTAAACTTGAATTGGACTTATGGCAATTCCTGATCATTCAAAAAATGTCAAACCTGAGAAGTTCACCGGTGTTAACTATAAACGGTGGGCTAATCAGATGAAATATTGGCTTACTACCTTAGGTCTTTTATCTGCTATTGACACTTCTGAGTCATCTACTAGTGGTTCTCAACCTTTGACTCCTGATCCTTCACAACCTGCTCCTTCCACTTCTGGTTCTGGTGCTAGCTCCTTTTCTAGCTCTATAAAACCAGAAGAAATCAACTATCATTGTTGTCATAGGATTCTTAGTGCACTTGCGGACAACCTTTATGACATATATTATGAGTTCAAAAGTGCAAAAGAACTATGGAATGCTCTTGAAGCGGAATATGGCTATGATGATGCCGGAATTCTGCGTTTCACCTACTCCTCTTTCAATAAATTCATAATGGTTGATGACAAGCCCATTAATGAACAAATTCATGAATTCCTAGATTTCCTCCGTCATCTCCAATCAAAAGGAAACAACTTTACTGATGACTATAAAGTCTCCTGTTTGATTGATAAACTTCCTCCCTCATGGTCTAGATTTGCTGGAGATCTCCGACACAAACAAGGAGATCTAACCTTAACTGAAGCCCTCAAGGCTATTCGTATTGAAGACCAGCACAGGCAAAATTCCAACACCAAGAATGAATCAAAAGCTAAAGTAAACTTGGTAGAGGATAAGCCTAAATCTAAGAATTTCAAATCCAAAGGGAAGAAATTCAAGAAAAATCAACAATCTTTCAACAAATCCTCCTTCAAGTCAAATCCCAATTCTTCCAGCCATAAGTCTGATGAGAAGTTCTGCTTTGTCTGTGGTAGAACCAACCACATGGCTCACAACTGTTTCTTTCGGAAGAAGGAACCGGCCAAACCTGCCCCTAAAGGAAATGGATCCAACAAAGTTAATATGATTGAAATGAATCCAACCTCCTTCAGGTTAGCCTCTCCATCTTATATTGTAAATTCTCTAACTTCTTCCACTGATTGGTATTTGGATTCCGGAGCAAATATCCATGTCTGTAATGACCGCTCTTGGTTTTCAAATTATCAGGAATCACGTGGAGGAAGCATAAGCTTAGCAGATGACTCCACTAAATCAATAATAGGAAGTGGAAGTATAGAGCTCACCATGACTTCAGGGAAATCTCTTCATCTGCAAGGCGTTTATCATGTTCCTTCTCTCCGTCGCAATCTGATTAGTGAATCTCTTCTTCTTAGAGCTGGTTATAGGATTATAAAAGAATCCAATAAATTTGTGATTACAAAGAGTAATGTTTTCATAGGGAAAGGTTTTATCTGTAATGGCCTTTTCAAACTCAATGTAATCAATTCCAGTTCTAATGATATTTCTAAGTCTTCTGTCATTCAAATTGTTGAATCTTGTGATGTTTGGCATGGACGACTTGAACATGTTAATTTCCAAACCTTGCATAGAATGAGTAAATTAAACCTCATTCCTAAATCTTCTCATGATCCATCATCTAAGTGTGAAATCTGTGTTCAAGGGAAACACACTAAAAAACCCTTCAAGTCTATAACTAGAAACTCCGAACCCCTCGAATTAATTCATAGTGATGTGTGTGACTCAAACCGAGTTCTCACCCGAGGGGGTAGGAGGTATTTTGTGACTTTTATAGACGATCACTCCAGATATTGTTACACCTATCTTCTCAAAACTAAAGATGAAGTCTTAGATAGGTTTAAGGTGTATAAAGCTGAATCTGAGAACCAACTTGACAGGAAGATCAAGATTCTAAGATCTGATCGTGGGGGGGAGTATACCTCAAATCATATGACTGAATATTGCCAAGAACACGGCATTATTCATGAGGTTACTGCTCCCTATACACCACAGTCTAACGGGGTAGCTGAACGTAAAAATAGAACCCTAATGGACATGGTGAACTGTATGTTACTCAGTTCAGGAGCACCTGAAAATCTCTGGGGTGAAGCTCTTCTATCTGCTTGCTTCATTCTCAATAGGATTCCCCAGAAAAATTCTGATACAACTCCTTATGAATTTTGGAAGGGGAGATCTCCTAATCTGAATTTCTTCCGGGTTTGGGGTTGCTTGGCTAAAGTAGCTATTCCCGAACCTAAGAAGAGAAAAATTGGTTCTAAGACTGTAGATGCTGCTTTTATTGGATATGCATTAGATAGCAATGTTAACAGATTTCTAGTCATCAAATCTGAATTTAGTGACATATCCAACAATACCATCATTGAAGCAAGAGATGCAGTCTACTTTGAAAACATCTTTCCTTTCAAATCTAAAATCTCAGAAAATCCCAGATCATCCATTCCTTCTGATCTTCCATCTTCCAGTTCTTCTCAACCTCTTGATATTGAACCTCGAAGAAGCAAAAGAGGTAGAATCGAAAAGAATTTTGGAGAAGACTTCCTTACCTTTCTTGTTGAAGGTGATCCAAGCTCATTCCAAGAAGCAATGGATTCATCTGAATCTCCTTTCTGGAAAGAAGCCATTGATAATGAAATTAAATCTATCATGGAAAACCATACTTGGATACTTACCGACTTACCTCCAGGTTGTAAACCTATTGGTTGTAAGTGGATATTCAAGAAGAAACTCAGAGCTGATGGTTCCATAGATAAATTTAAAGCTAGATTAGTAGCTAAAGGCTTTACTCAACAAAAGGGCATTGATTATTTTGATACCTATTCTCCTGTAGCCCGAATCTCAACTATCCGAGTATTATTAGCCTTTGCTGCTATCCATAAGCTTATCATACATCAGATGGATGTAAAGACTGCTTTCCTGAATGGTGATTTAGATGAAGAGATCTATATGCACCAACCTGAAGGCCTCATTGCCAAGGGTCAGGAAAACAAAGTCTGTAAGCTTGTTAAATCTTTGTATGGTCTTAAACAAGCTCCTAAACAATGGCACCAGAAATTTGACAACGTCATTGCACAATATGGCTTCACTGTGAATGAACACGATAAATGTGTCTATTCTAAAGTGATAAACAATGACTATGTCATTCTCTGTCTCTATGTTGATGATATCCTTATCTTTGGAACAACACTTGAATTAATTTCAAAGGTTAAGGATTATCTTTCCAAAAACTTTGATATGAAAGACTTAGGTCTTGCAGACATGATTCTTGGAATGAAAATCTCTAGAGACACTAGAGGAATATCTTTAAGTCTTTCCCATAGCATTGATAAAATGCTAATCAAATTCAACTTTCATAATTCTAAACCTGTTTCCACACCTTATGATTCTTCTATACCCTTGAAGAAGAATGAAGATGAACCTGTCTCCCAGCTGAAATATTCTCAGATGATTGGATCTCTTCTTTACATATCCAACCGAACCAGACCTGATATAGCTTATGCTGTAGGGAGACTGAGTCGGTATACTAGCAACCCTAGCAAAGATCATTGGACTGCCTTAGAAAGAGTATTCAAATATCTGAAAGGCACAATTGACTATTGCTTGACTTACACTGGTTACCCTGATGCTATAGAAGGGTATAGTGACGCTAACTGGGTCACGGATTCCAACAGTGTAAAGTCTACATCTGGATATGTATTTCTTTTTGGTGGTGCTGCTGTATCCTGGAAATCATGTAAGCAAACAATAATTGCCAGGAGCACCATGGAATCTGAGCTGATTGCTCTTGATACTACTTGCACAGAAGCCGAATGGTTAAAAGATCTTCTCTCTGAACTTCCTTTGGTCCCTAAACCCTCTCCTCCTATTTCCATTCACTCTGATTCTAGATCTACCATAGAGCTTCTAAAGCAAGTACATGTAAATAAAAAACATAACAGACATATTCAAATAAGATATAAGTCTGTACAACGCCTATTAGGAAAAGTTGTGATCTTGGACTTTGTAAAGTCTGAGAAAAATCTTGCTGACCCTTTGACTAAGGGATTATCCAGGAGTGTGATTCTGGATTCATCGAGGGAGATGGGGTTAAGCCCATAAATGAGGTCACTGACAGCGGTAACCCAACCCTTATTTGGAGACGTAGTCCCAATGTCGGTTCAATGTGGTAGAAACAAGCTGGACAAGTGACTCTCGTGTGGAGCATCGACCTAGATATATTTTTATATCATTATGTAGCATTTGCTACTACCCCTTCTCTATGGTGACGATGTTCTTATGATACAGCTGGCTAGGCTGAGTTTTACTCTTAATAAGTCCAACGCGTGTATTGTGGGGGGTATTAAATAAACAGCTGTAGTACCCTTTGAGGAATTACCTACGTGAGAGGAACCGTGATGGCCGCGGTTGGGGGGGACAGGGCTGACCCCTAGAAACTCTCATGAGTCGGTTTTTTGTGAGCATGGCCTTTAACGCTCAACCCGCTTAGCTCAATAGACGAAAACGTATTGTGTGTGTTTTTATCAATACCTGATCCAAGGGGCCTAATTCAAGGCCTAGTCCATTATGTCCCTCAGGTGGCGATGAGCTCACTAAGGAAAGGTTCAAAGCCGAAAGCTACCTTTCCCGAATTCTCGATACGAAAGGTTGCCCAACCTATATTTATTTTGTGATTTATCTATTGATTTATTATTTTCAGTCAATATTGCCTTTTGGGGGGGACTGTTGGAAGACTTATTCATGAAAAGGCAATTTTGCCTTTGTGAATAGTCCCACATTGGAAAAAGATATGAATAGTGAAGGGTATATAATGGTTCTCTCCTTATTGGGCTTTGAATAGTGTTTTGGGTTTTGTGGGCTTTGCATTTCTACCACACACGCGCGCGCGCGCGCGCACGCCACGCCTCGCCTCACCACGCCTCGCCCGCACGCGCGCCACGCCACGCCGCAGCCGCACACGCACACCCCTTTTGCTTCTCAAGCTTTTATTTTTGCACGTTTTACACGTTCTGTAACGGCTGCATGCGGGTAACGGAAGCATTAACCGTGCGTAACGGTCCCTTGGATTCAGCGGGGGTTACAACCTTCATCACCTATAAAAGGAGGCTTGGACACCATTCAGAAACACACCAACGAAGAGTAAACCTTCTTAGCTCTCGTCTTCTCTCTACTCTTATACCTCCAAGAAATTTCGGCTACATTTTGTTATTTACTGGGCAACCGTTTTCGTCTGAGCATAAGCTCTGTGACTCACGCCCGAGTGCAGAGGCCGGCCGATTCCGGGGGTTTTTACCGCTAGGGGAGAGAGGACAAACTGCGCCAGGGCGATAGGCGGGTCCTTAATCTTCTAGGGCAGTGTTATCACGACTGCTCCCGATCAGGCCAGAATTTTCTAACTTTTAATTTGTTTTATAATTTTATATATATATATATCTGTCTTGACAGCATAACGATCATATCAAATGGAGGTTGGCTAAAATAGTTGGTATGGAGTCATTTGCACTTTAAGTCATAGTCAAGATCAAGCTTCATCGGCATCCAAGACAAGCTCAATGAAGATTAATTGCCTTGGGTATATTAGTTTATGTTTATGCTTTGTGTGCTTATGCTTTAAGCTCAAATGGTACACGTACACGTTTTCTTAATTTATTGACTATTATACATCCATTTGAGATAATAACGTGTTTTCGGATTATTGTCTTAATATAACTGGTTTACATCTTTTATAAAGTCTATTAATCCATTTAAAAGAAGTTTCAAACTTGTTTGAACTCGTTTTGTCAAAATCAAGTTTTAATAAGTTCAAGTCTGTGCATGTTTTTACAAAATAGATGAGTTTTCACAATTGGGAAATAATTTGAAAATTTTCTTCGTTTACATATTTATCTTCATATATACAAGCATTTCCCCCAATTTTTACTAATTCGGAAGTTGTTTTGTTATTTTCAATTGAATTTACAAAAACAAGTTTTCAGCAGTTTTTCAGAAACTGTAATATCAGTATTCAAACAATTATTTCTCACACATGAGAAGTGATATTTAAGAAATTATTTATCTAACATGTTTATCTACATATTTAGAAATTGTCCCCACAATTTCACAATTTTTGGAGTTGATTTACTATTTTTAATTGATTTTACAGAGTCAGATACGTAGATTTTTTAGGTTTGTGCATGTTCTGTGAACACTGCCGGTCGACCGGTGCACTGTTCACGGTCGACTGAACAGTGTACCGTTGCAATAACGACTAGTTTTTTCTGGTTCCGCTTTTTTGGGGATTTGCCTCGTTTTTTGGGCTTTTCTTTGGCTTTGGGTTGTTGTCTTGAGTTCTTATAAATACCCATCATCTCTCAACTTTTATAATCATCCAAGAAAAGTTTAAATCAAGTTTACAAGTGTTTTAAAGTTTGTTTTAAGGGTGTTTATCAATTGTTTATGTGAAGAGAGTTTCACAAGAGGAGGAGATCAATCTTCGTTCAGTTTTTGAGCTTTAATTTCTCATCTCCATCACTCTTGATACTTAGAGAAGTTATTCTTAACTTATCTTCTAGCATATTTACATTTTGATTCATATATATATATATATATATACACATTTGTGCTAGTTTTATTTAAGTTTAGTTTTATTTTTTTATTTATCATATTCACACACAACCATTGAGCTAAATTATTTTCACACATTGTGTAATTTGGGTTGTGGGTGTGACTGAGTGAGCTAAAGCATTGACGCATTTATTTTTATGTTCATATCTTATATCGCCTTTGTATATTTCTTGTTGTTTTTATTACCCACTATCTAGTTTAGATTGTTTACCCTTGTGTTATTTGTATATCCTTGCACGTATATTGTTCATATCTCATTTGCTAGGATATATTTGCTAATAAGTATTTAATTTGGCATTAAATCGGATTAGATTAGTAGAAACCCTATTCACCCCTCTCTAGTGTTCTTTCCTAGTGGCATTACGGTGCTTTCAATAGACTCCTGAACATGACCTTGCTCCTGAGTCTTATCATTTACTGTATCCTCTAAATGCCTGACTGTCATCTCATCTCCTCCTAGTATCACCTCTGCAGGAGCATCAATGGATACAATGCTATCTGGAGTGGGTGGAGTCACATCATCCTCCATCTGTTGCAATATCTTTCCTGACTGATCTTCCTCCACCTGCTGAGGAACTCGAGGCTTCATCATGTACGCCTCATCGAATGTGACATCTCTGCTAATGACCATCTTCTTATCTTGTGAATTCCATAATTTGAAGCCTTTAACACCTTCTCTAAATCCCACAAAGACTACTTTCCTCGCTCTCGGATTCAATTTACCTTCACTAACATGATAGTAAGTTGGACACCCAAATATCCAAAGCGTCTCATAGTCACTAGCCACCGAACCAGACTAACGCTCCATCAGAGTCTTTCCTTATATTGCAGTGCACGATAACCTATTAACGAGATAGCTTGCATAAACCAACGCCTCGACCCAAAAGGATTTAGGCAATCCACTCTGTGTCATCATACATTGCACCTTCTCCAGCAAGGTATGATTCAATCTCTCATCCACCCCATTCTGTTGCGGTATCTCTCGAACTATGAGGTGTCTTTTGTATGCGTCAAAAATGCTTATAGATATCCAAATACTACTCAAGACAAAGAGAGGATGAAGCGTGTCATTTTCTAAGTCAGAGAGAATTATCCAAAGTCAAAAGAAGCAAAGGAACATATGAAATAACATGGACTGACGCGCGTTAACACAGCAGCCAACGACTGACGCGCATTGGCGCGGTAGTGTATGGTGACGCGCTAAAGCACGACAGCATGTCGTGACGCGCTTAAGCGCGGCAGCGTGTCGTGACGTGCTTAGATGCGACAGGGGATGGTGACGCGCAAACAACAGGGTAATCCCCTATATGATTTGCTGATAATTTTTAACATGTTTTGAGAGTCCACGTGACATCATAACAAAAGGAGAACATGTGCTAACGTGGGGGGTGATTATAGACCGAGAAAAGTGATATTTCGTGGACCTAAAGACGTGGGAGAACAGTTACGAAGGTGGCTAAACGTGGCTGGAACTGTCTCTTCAGCCGCGTCAGTGTAACTGACGCGCTAAAGGCCGCGTCAGTGATGGCTGCCGTGCCCAAAGAGAAGTTGGCTGGTCAGTTATCTTGCTTCCATTTCCACTGTTGTGTACCACTATCCCTATAAATATCTTCCTAGACACGAAGCAAAGGACAGAGAGCAGATTAGAACAGATAAGCTTGGACATTTGGTGAACTTGAGCAAAGAAGAGAGTCTTCATCTTTCATAAACAGCTTTTGGTGATTCCTAAAGATCTAAGCTCAGACTTGATCTTTGGAAGAGTGAACATCTTACATCGATAAGATATTCGCTTAAGATTCTCACTTCGATAAACGAAGAAGAATACCCAAAAGCCTTCGCGGTTCAATCAGAATCTTTGAATCGGTGGTTCGCATGCCAACGCATTCCCGGCACAGGCAAAGTCCTATAAAAGCAGAAATCGATAAACGATTTTTGTGTTATTTTCTAGAAAGTTGTAATTTTCTCATTTTTTTTGTAATTCGTTGTAAGCGACCAAAGTTTTAATGGATTCAATAATAAAACCAACTTTCGATGAAAACATCTTCTAATACCATGATCCTGGCAAAACTGTAGAAATTGATTACTCTTATACTCTCCACCGTTATCTAAATGAAGAGTCTTCACCTTTCTACCTATTTGCAGCTACACTTTCTTCTTCCACTCCACAAAAATATCCAGAACCCCATGTTTATGCTTCATTGTATATACCTAATTCCTCCTAGAATAATTATCAATGAAAGTGACAAAATAATTGTCCCACCAAGTGATGTGTGTTTGGAAGGGTCCCAAACATCTGTGTGAATGTAATCCAATATATCTTGGGTGTTGTGAATAGCGGTGCCGAACTTCACTTTAGTCTTCTTCCCAAGTATGTAATGCTCACACATCTACATCTTACAGGTCTTCGCACCTTTTAGTAGCCCATGTTTTGCCAATGAGTGTAGGGACTTATCACCTATGTGTCCAAGTCTCATATGCCATAGGGTGGTAGTGTCCTCCTCTATAGTGATAGAAGCTGCCAGACCCCTTGTAACTATCTTACCCTTCAAGTAGTATAGATTGTTTTCCCTGACACCTCGCATCACCATTATAGAACCCTTCGTGACCTTCACAGTAGCATCTTCTAAGATTACTCGATAACCTGCTGCATCCAAAATCCCAAGAGAAATGATGTTCTTCGTCAATTGCGGCACGAACCTCACAACCTTCAACTCCCGAGTCACCCTGTCATGCATCCTGATCCGGACTGAGCTAATCCCACTAATAGGGTAAACGTGACCATTCCCCATGAGTACAACATCCCCTCTTTTTAGCTCCTCAAAACTGGAGAACTAATCCCTCCTAGGGTAAATGTAAAATGTAGCTCCCGAATCCAACATTCATTTCGTAGAGTTGGTATAACAAACTGACGGCAGTGCATGACATAAATAACCGGAAGAATCTGAATCTGAATGGTCGCTAACTGCCTTAGCAACATTCACCTCTGAAGCTTGTACAGCTTTCCCCCTTTGCTTCCCGGCTCTATCCTTCAACTTTGGGCACTCATTCTTCCAATATCCCACTTTTTTACAAAAGACACATTGATTCCTACTAACACTCTTATGACCACCCCTATTCTTAGATTTTGAGCGATTGAGCTTTTGGCAGTTTGGACTACGGTCTCGAATTGTTAATACATCTCTCGATGCCTTCTCGGAGGGTTCGTCATCACTCTTCCTCAACTCATAATTCACCAACGCTGAGGTCACCTCCTTGTAACTAACAATAGTTCTTCTATTTATCATAGTGAGAACGAACGTACCAAAATCATCTTCCGACAACAAACATAATAGTAGCATCGCTTTGTCTTCATCCTCAACCATGATATCCACATTGGCCATATCCAAAATTAGCTTCGTGAAGTTATTAACATGCTCCCGAATGGAAACCCCCTCTTCATCTTGAATTGGTAAAACCTCTTCTTCAAGTGAAGCCGATTCTCAATGCTTTTCGTAAGATACTTCTCATTGAGTGTTTCTCATATTTTTTTTGCCGACGTCTCGTTCATTACATCATAAATGAGATCCGATGTCAAACATGACCGAATAACTCCACATGCCCTACTATTCATTTTCTTCCAAATATTTTCCTCCATATCATCAGGTTTCTCTTGTAATTCAAGAGTCTCCTCCAAATTTTGGGCGTTCAACGCATCCATCACCTGACACCTTTAAAAACCTAAATTGATCTTGTCGTCGAACTTCGGAACATCAATATTTGTATTATTGATGCTCAGACTCTGTATCGCTTTTGTCAAAGATGACCCCGATGTGCTTATTTCACTCATATTGTAGATCTACCTTTCCAAACAAGAATCCAACAATGAATCATTCGAACAAACCTCAAATAAAAAACCCGGAGCTCTGATACCACTTGTTGTGCGCTACAGAAGCCTCGAATACCAATAAATCGCACACAC